>CM065737.1:355000-362500 GCA_033310375.1 Conus canariensis
GAGAGGGTGACCTCCCTTGATGTGGAGGGACTATTGTTTGAGATGTAGTCGATCACTTGGGGAGAGGGTGACCTCCCTTGATGTGGAGGGACTATTGTTTGAGATGTAGTCGATCACTTGTGGAGAGGGTGACCTCCCTTGATGTGGAGGGACTATTGTTTGAGATGTCGATCACTTGTGGAGAGGGTGACCTCCCTCAAAGAAAATTGCATTGTATGACCTTCCCCTTCCCGCTGCCTGCGGCTTCCCAAAGCTCCTTCCCTCGCCCCCTCCCCCCCCCCCCCCAGCTTCCTCCCTTCAAGCCCCCAACTTTTGTGTGTGTGTGTGGTCAAGTCAAGAAAGAAAGACAAAACCAAGCAAGTCGGCGCTTCGAGAATTTACAGATCTGAAGCGAACCAGTCAACAGACAAATTCTGGCATTGGAACGGACAGCACCGATGAAATTCTGAATCTCAACTCCTTCACTTCCTATGGCATGAGTGACGTGAAAGAAGAAATCAGTGAGTTGAGAAAAGTAATCGAAACATTATGCAAAAAAATAGTATCCCTCGAAGATACGGTACGTGAGCAATACAACACGATTGCTCAGCTCACAACCGTAAAGTACAATTCAGAACCATGTTCTAAATTTGTTCAGACTGATCCAGAACAGAAAATGGTAAAGGAGAGCGCGAAACACGACCTTACCTACGTTCAGATGACAGCACAACACGCAGTTTCCACCTCAACCAGGAATGAAAAAGAAGAAGATAAAAAACTAAAGCCAAAAGAAAGATTTAGAACACAGAAGACGACTTCTCATGACGTCAATCCCAATCATAGCGTCATCACGACCCAGACTGCTCAGAATCGAACAAAGAAAAGACACAACTTGGAAAGGAAAGTGAACAAAGCTAATGAAGATCTCCCAACTGTTCTCGTCCTTCATGATTCTGTTTTGAACGGTGTGAAATGCCCCCGACTTGGTCGATCTTATGGTTTCAAAACCGTTTCCAAAAAATCTTCCACTACAAAGGACTTACTGCCCACGCTGAGACAAACCTTGTCGTCAATGGATACAGAAGTTGATGCAATTGTTATTCATTGTGGTCTCAATGATATTCAACAAAAAGACGTTGCATCCTCTAGCAAACTCTTTGCGGACACCATTAAAACCATCGCTAAAGAGCATTCACATGCCAGCATTGTGATCAGTAAAGTGGCTCCTGTTTCTAACTCCGAAATAAACATAAACCGCGAAATGTTCAACGCGGTTATAAACTCTGAACTATTCAAAGTGTCCATCATCAGCCATGAGAATCTCCTTGCCAGCCCCAGAACACTGAAAGACGGAGTCCACCCGAACCAGAAAGGAGCCAGTGTACTTGCTGGTAACTTAGGGCGACACGTTCACCAGCTTTTCTGGAAGAAACCGTCTGGCAGCAAGTCCAGGAATCCCAGTCTACATCGCTCTTCATGGAGAACACGATACCTCCCTCCAGTCTTCTCGTCACATAGATATCATGATCTACCCTTTTCTCCTGTACCAGGGCCCTGGCGGAACTTCTATGATGTTCTACAAGACTGGTGAATGATCTTCATAAAACTTAACAACACTCCCCCGTCAAAAAAGTCAGTAGTTGTGCTATAATGTCTAGCGACTGAAATGATAAACTGATCGTCTTTGTGATATATATTTGCCTGGTTGCAATTTTGATTTTTTTTCTAACCTGCTACATCGCATAGTTTCCTCAATCTCCTTTTTTTGTGCGTTACACATTACCATCTTATTCCTCCTCTAGGCCTTGCCTTTTGTAAAAGTGTTCTCTATTGCGTTGCTGTTTACTGATTAGTTCATTGTTGGGGAATCGTCTATTTATCTTTCATTTGAATAATCTTCATTTTGCAATTATGCCTCCCTTGAATGTCCATTGTAAAATGTTGATGGCAAAGCAGACTGACATTAATATACTACAATGGAACTGCCGGTCGATTAACAAGAATTTGGTAAATCTTCAACAACATCTTGAAGCCAGCTCCTACATGGTCCTTATTCTTCAATCACTAAATGTGTCTAAAAACGACTTGCCACGGCTGGATCGTTTCTTTTACCCATCTGTGGTACAAGAAACTGGTGACAATGAGAAAGTCTCTGCAGCCATTTATATAAATGACCAGTTATTTTACCACCCCCTTCAGTCACCTATACCTCCTGGCACCTCAGACTTGTATACTTGTGCAGCTTCTGTTCACTTTGACAATTCTCTAGTCTTAAACATTGTCTCTGTGTACTTCCCAAAAGGAGTCATTGATAGCAATTCAGACTGGCTACATAATATAAACTTTCAAAGTAGTAAATGGTTAATTGCAGGGGTCTTTAATGAACATGCTCCTTTCTGGGATAGAACTTGCACGAAAGTCAGCTCAAACCGTTTAGTGGAGAACATATCAGACTCTCCACTCGTCCTGTTAAATGATGGAAGTATCACGAGACTGCCTGATATCCCTAGTCACAGATCATCTGCAATTGACTTGTCATTAATCTCCCCATCAATGGTCCCGAGCTGTACATGGCAAACTTATGATAACACTTTAGGGAGTGATCATATTCCCATAGTTATTTCTCTGAGAGGATTTGTAGTGAGCCAAGACGACAGTAAGGATAAAATCCCAAAGTTTGATTACAAGCGAGCTGACTGGGCCAAATTTCAATCTGTGCTATCTTCATATGACGTCAATTCTTTTGATAAATCTGACATAGAATCTATGTACAGTCATTTTACTATCTCACTACTGCACGCAGCCGGTGAGGCAATTCCGATTCTTAGTCAATCAAAATCTCTCAAACACACGGGTAAAGTGTGGTGGACAGAATCTTGCAGAAACGCTGTTGATAAAAATAAAAGCACGTTTAAACTGTACGTAAAAGTAAAAAAAAAAAGGTAAAAGGGAGCATACCAATTAGAACTGCCAAGAATCAAAGGAGTAAAGTAATTGAAAATGCTAAACGCGAGTACTGGTCATCATTTTGTTTTAATGAAATAAGTGAACATAAAGATGTCAATAAAATTTGGAAAAAATCCATGAAATGAAAAACGGAATCCATTTACCTGCATATCCAGTCATAATAGGTGCTGAAAAATTTCCTTCGACATATCAAAAAGCAGAATCATTTGCTGATATGTTTTCCAAAAACAGCTCCTTCTGTAGTTTATCAGACAAGTGCAGAGCTATGAGGGAAAACCAATCTAACGAAGAAATGTACGCTGATCCTGACGAAAATAATGATCATTATCTAAATGCTGATATTACTTTTTAGGAATTATACTCTGCTATTTCTTCATTGTCTAATAAGAAAACGTCTGTTGGTTTAGATGCCATTTCTAATGAAATGTTAAAACATACACCACAAAATTTTGTTTTACTTCTATATGAAATTATTAATAAATGTTGGATTGAAAGGAACATACCTTCCATATGGAGAGACTCAATTATTGTTCCCGTTTTAAAGAATGGAAAATCAATGACAAACACAAATAGCTATCAACCTATAGCTCTTACATCTCATGTCTGTAAACTAATGGAGATAATTGTTCTAAACAGATTGACATACTATTGTGAAAAAAACTGGCATTATCCCCGCAAACCAGACTGGTTTTAGAAAGGGCAGGTCTACTATTGATCATCTTGTAAAGCTAACTACGCAAATTAAACACCAGTTTGCTAGAAGACGAAACGTTCTCGCCACCTTTTTCGATATCAACAAGGCATTTGATCAAGTTTGACATGATAGGCTTTTATATAAATTAAAAACTATAGGTCTCTCTGGTTATATTTATAAATTTATATAAATTAAAAACTATAGGTTTCTCTGGTCATATTTATAAATTTGTTAAAACATTCCTGACCAACAGAAGTATTCAGACAAGAATTGGTAATACTTATTCATCCAAAAGATTACTAGATATGGGTATCCCTCAAGGCTCTGTGATCGCCCCTCTTCTCTTTAATATTTTAACTAATGATTTACCTAAATACATTTAAAAAAACTTTAACTTAATTCAATATGTGGATGACATCTGCTTATGGTTGAACGCCACATTAAAAAAGAACACATCAAAAAGATCTATTAATTACATTAGAAGAATATATCAAAAAAGAGTTAGACAACATTGGGAACTTCATGTCTGATAATGGCTTATGCCTGTCGGCTGAAAAATCCTGCATGATGTTATTTGATGCAGGTGGGTCTGCTCACAATGCTCCTAACTTCAAAGTACATAATACTACATTGAGCTACACTTCTGAGATTAAATTCCTTGGTGTGCATCTTATGCCAAATCTTTCTTGGAATTTTTACTTGGAACATATAATAAATCAAGCGAGAAAATCTCTTAATCTGCTCAAAGTTATAAGCAAACAAAGTTGGGGCCAGGAAACAAAAAGTTTAATACATCTTTCTTCTGCTTTAGTTAGATCCAAATTGTCATATGCACAAGAGGTCTTTTTTAGTGCTCCTAAGTACTTATTAAAAAAGCTTCAGTGTATAGACTCTAAGGCATTCAGATTAGCCCTTGGTGTTCCATTTCATGCTTCAGCTTTAGGAACAGACCATGAAGCTGGTGTCTTACCTCTTGATGACCATCGTGAACTAGCCTGCGCTAAGTACATTCTTCGCTGCTCAACTATTCAAAGTGCTAACCAAACGGAACTGGATATGAGGTCTGATGTAGACTTCCCTAAACGTGCTAAAAACATTCGAGCCACTAAAACGATACTCACATATTCTTCTCACTTGTTGACAAATTCAGGTATCAATCATAAAAAGCTTGCAGTGCGTTTTCCCATAAGTCCCGTACCAAACTGGGAACTCTTCAAACCAAAATTTGATTATAACTATACTACTATATCTAAAACTGATAACATTAATAGTCTAGCTTGCGAAGCAAAATCACATATCAATGATTGTTATCGTCACTTCGTATTATCGTCACTTCGTAAAAGTCTATACTGATGGGTCTCTATTAAACAATAATGCTGGTTGTGGCTTTGTCATTCCATTTAAAAAAATTGAGAAGTCCTTTCATCTTGGGGCTAATCTGTCTATTTTCACAGCCGAACTTATAGCAATATTAAGGGCCGCACAGTACATAAATGATTTATCATTTGACTTTTATGGTATTCTCTTCTGTGTAGATTCCAAGTCAGTTCTTCAAGCTTTAGAATCTACAAATTCAAAACATCTTGCTGAAATCATATCAGAAATTAAAATACTTATTCACAACCTTATGTCAAGAGGTATAACAGGTAATTTTTGTTGGGTTCCTTCCCATTGCTTCATATCCGGAAATGAATGGGCTGACAGGATTGCTCGAGCAGGTGCAAACAATTCTGACAATACGGCTACTATTCATATTCCCTTGAGCTTACATGAAGGATATTCTCTCTTACAAAGAGCCTCTTTTGAAAAATTTGAGGAATACTACAAAGAAAGTGTTCTCCCCCGAATACACAAACCCGACTCTTCTATACTTTGTTGTACGAACTCTCGAGCAAGTAATCTTTTAAAAAGGGCTTCCTCAGTAAATCCAGTAAACCGTAATACAAACATAGGAGTATATCCAAGACACAATAAACAACTTCTCTCCTTATTATTTCGGTTAAAAATAAATGCATTCAGAACAAAATATGTCAAGAATATTCGATGTGCTTGCGGCTCCCTTGATAATTGTACAACAACACACGTTCTATACTTTTGCCCCTACTTTGATTCCGATTTGTCAGAATTTAGAACTTGAACGGTGCTGTTAAGGCAGTTTTTTTGTTTCGTTTGCTTTTGTTTTGTTTCTTTTTTTTTTTTTTTTAGCAAAGGACAGCAAGCAGTGATCAGCAGAGTGTGAGTAGAGCTCATCCTGCTTGGTGTGTCGGCCGAAGTGGGTGACCCTGATGCATGCTGCAGGCATTTGTCTGAGCTTTCTTGTAATGTAGTCCATTTCTCCATCAGATGAGCTGTCTTCAGCCCGCGCTGCTGATCCTTTTCAACTGCCTTGTTTTTAATCAGCCAAACCTCAGACAAACTGGACGTACAGACAAGAAAGAAAGGAGAAGGTTTTGTCGTTTGTGACCAATAAAACCAAGTTGTTTATTATGCTGGCAACCTTAGAGTTCATGCAGGGGATTAAGAGAGAGGAGAGAGAGAGAGAGAGAGAGAGAGAGAGAGAGGAGAGAGAGAGAGAGAGAGAGAGAGAGAGATTTCAGGGATAGTTTGAACAGAAAAAAAAACCTTTTGAATGAGTGCAGGTTTCCGTCTAATAAAACCAAGTTATTTATGACTCTGGCAACCTTAGAGGTCATATGAGAGAGAGAGAGAGAGGAGAGAGAGAGAGAGAGAGAGAGAGAGAGAGAGAGAGAGAATTTCTGGGTAGTTGTTTCTAACAGAAAGGACTGTTGAATGTGTGCAGATTAGCTGCAAACGAGAAATAATCCTGTTACGTCATTGATATATAACGCTGTTCCTGAAAGGAACATTCCATTTTATTTGTTGAATGGTCCCCCCTTTCCCTCTTCGCTCTGGTCCTGCATCTAATTCTGCTTTTCGTCGCTATGTCAGGCTGTTGGTTTGTTTGTTTGTGTACCAGGAAAGGAGGAATCTGTTAATAATAGCAGACATGATGCGTTCACTGGATCTGGTTTCAGTGACAGTTTCACCAGTCTAAGCACAGCACGCTGAACCATCTTCCACCCTTCCACTGTTCAGTATCTCTACAGAATGACAGGTGTCCTCTGAGCTTTGATGCTGTGTTAACTGTATGACTAAAAATAAACGAATGCCAGCCACGCACGACCATCCGCCTGCCCATTTCTGTCTTTGAGGGCCGCGATATCACGGAGCAAATCTTTCTATTTCCCCGGGCTATTTTTCCTTTTTAATCTTCCTCCATAACCCCATATTCACTCTGACAACACTGTATTCTAGCATAGGAAAGTTCTCTCTCTCTCTCTCTCTCTCTCTCTCTCTCTCTCTCTCTCTCTCTCTCTCTCTCTCTCCCCCCTCTCTCTCTCTCTCCTTCTCTCCCTCTCTCTCTCCCCCCTCTCTCTCTCCTTCTCTCCCTCTCTCTCTCTCCCCCTCTCTCTCCTTTTCTCCCTCTCTCTCTCTCTCCCCCTCTATCTCTCTCTCTCTCTCAAAAACAAAAGTATGTACGCACGAGCACCCGAACACTCTCAGCAGCGTGCACTCTCTCTCTCTCTCCATTTCTGTGAGTTCGCATATACTCGTTCATGTGTGTGTGTGTGTGTGTGTGTGTGTGTGTGTGTGTGTGTGTGGGGTGTGTGTGTGTGTAAAAAGAAAGCGTGTTTGTTTGTTTGATTTTGATCTATTCTTATCCGATCCGTATTTGATATAAGATAAACATAATATAATGATAATATGAAGTCTATAAGGACTTGGCCATTTGTACCTTTGAAGTAAACCGTGAGGGGTAATTTGGTGGGGGAGGATGGAGATAGTGGGCCATGGGGACA
>CM065737.1:367500-372500 GCA_033310375.1 Conus canariensis
AGAAACACATGGTCTGGGAGTAGAGACAGCAAGGTCTTGGAGAAACACATGGTCTGGGAGAAGAGACAGCAAGGTCTTGGAGAAACACATGGTCTGGGAGAAGAGACAGCAAGGTTTTGGAGTAACACATGGTCTGGGAGAAGAGACAGCAAGGTCTTGGAGTAAAACAAAAGTTGAAAAGAAGAGACTGAGTCTGAAGCCCAGAGGAGGGTGAAGAGAGACAAAGAACATTTCTACGTCGAGTTCCCATAGACGACCACGAAGACCCAGTCCTGAAACCTGGAGCCAGTCAACCAAGGGGTCACCATCACCCAGTGCTGAAGAAAACTTGATGTGACGTGTTCAAGAACTGTGGTGTGGTGTGAAAGTGTGGTTGTGTGTGTGGAAACCTGGCCAGGTAAAAAGCCGTTTTATTATAACCCGGGATTAGGAAGTATTGATCTTTTATGTTTTGATTATTCCATTTTGTGTAACTGGATTTTTCATGTGTAATTATAAGTAGCATAGAAATTGTATTTCTTGTGCTCAGTCGTGTTAGGAGAGAAATGAATACGTGACATCCCATTCCCAGAGAGAGGTGAATGTTTGATGGGCGCATGAGTGTGCATATTTGCGTGTATGAGTGCAGAGATAACCTTGGTGTTTTAAGCCTGGCTAATAATACATCCACTTAGTGCACTTAAGCAATACCATCACGATTTCCCCGTCCTGGACAGCGTCCGTTTGAATCATGCTGTTAACAGCCCTGTTAATCAAGGATGTAATGATATGAACTTTAGGAGAGAGAGAGAGAGAGAGAGAGAGAGAGAGAGAGAGAGAGAGAGAGAGAGAGAGAGAGAGAGAGAAGAGGGCAGTATCCAGGTTGTTTTGGGAACAAACACTTTCGATTGGACTTTGTTCTTTTTGTGTCCACACACACACACACACACACACACACACACACACACACACACACACACACACACACACACACAACACACATCACCATTATGGGTGTGAGATCACTCACGGTAAGTTACAGGAACCGATGGGTTTCCGTCATGCCAAAATTAAAGTCTTTCTGAATGTTAGGTCTCAAATGAGGCCAAGACTTCCATTGCCATCATTCATTTCTGACGTCTCTGATGCTGGATGTCATAGATCAGTCACAACCAACTGTTTACCTTTTTTTTCTAGTGTCAGTATCATTGGATAGAAATCATTCCCAGTGTGTGTGTGTGGTGTGTGTGTGTGTGTGTGTGTGTGTGTGTGTGTGTGTGAGTCTAGTTGGTTGGTATCATGAATAGCTAGTTCACTACCATTGCTGTTACAAGTGTTTCTAATGGTCGGGTATCATGGATGGTCAGTTCACTACCATTGCTGTAACAGGTGTGTCTAATGGTCGGGTATCATGGATAGCCAGTTCACTACCATTGCTGTTACAGGTGTGTCTAATGGCTAGGTATCATGGATAGCCAGTTCACTACCATTGCTGTTACAGTGTGTCTAATGGTCGGGTATCATGGATAGCCAGTTCACTACCATTGCTGTAACAGGTGTGTCTAATGGCTAGGTATCATGGATAGCCAGTTCACTACCATTGCTGTTACAGGTGTGTCTAATGGTCGGTATCATGGATAGCCAGTTCACTACCATTGCTGTAACAGGTGTGTCTAATGGCTAGGTATCATGGATAGCCAGTTCACTACCATTGCTGTTACAGGTGTGTCTAATGGTCGGGTATCATGGATAGCCAGCTCACTACCATTGCTGTTACAGGTGTGTCTAATGCTCGGGTATCATGGATAGTCAGTTCACCACCATTGCTGTTACAGGTGTGTCTAATGCTCGGGTATCATGGATGGTCAGGTCAATATCAGTGTGATCACTTCTAGATATCCTTGAATGTGGTTGCTGGGGTGAGTAGTCACACTCAGCCATGTTTTTCTTTGTACGTGTGGTTATGGTGACAGCCACTACTTTCAGTACAGTTTCCACAGTGTTGGTCTGTTTTATTTGAACTGTTCTTTTTCTCCTGTGATTTTGAATTTAAATATATGTATACAAATCTCTCTCTCTCTCTCTCTCTCTCTCTCTCTCTCTCTCTCTCTATATATATATATATATATATATATATATATATACAGAGAGAGAGAGAGAGATAGAGAGAGAGAGATGACGGATTAAGGAGGTAGAGGACCGATGGACGTCACAAGTCAGCAACGCAATAAGGAAATCCAGGTCAGAGGCTTGCACGGTTCCTGACGTCACACTCCACGAACAGCTGTCTGGAGGCGGCCGCCCACTCCCTCTCTGTGCTGTGCCTCTCATCCTCCCTCACAGGGAGACCTGATTACATCTACATCACTGTCATACACACACACACACACACACACACGCGCGCGCGCGCGCGCGCGCGCGCACACACATCTCTCTCTCTCTCTCTCTCTCTCTTCTCTCTCACACACACACACACACACGCGCGCGCGCGCGCGCGCGTGCGTACACATACACACACACAAACACACAGTCACGCAAACACACAGACACGCAAACACACATACACGCAAACACACACACACACACACACACACACACACACACACCACACACACACACACGCACGCACGCACGCACGCACGCACGCACGCACGCACACACACACACACACACACACAGTATCCAAATACAATGAAAGGCTGAAACTACAGACACAAAACAGATATCAATTACCTTTGAGCCTCTGCTCTTTATCAAGATAGAGACAGAGGAAACAGGCACTGGTGAATCCTTCTCTGTCACTGCTGACAGCAGGAAACAGGCACTGGTTAATCTTCTCTGTCACTGCTGACTGCAGGAAACAGGCACTGGTTAATCCTTCTCTGTCACTGCTGACAGCAGGAAACAGTAGAGACAGAGGAAACGGCACTGGTTAATCCTTCTCTGTCACTGCTGACAGCAGGAAACAGTAGAGACAGAGGAAACAGGCACTGGTTAATCCTTCTCTGTCACTGCTGACAGCAGGAAACAGGCACTGGTTAATCCTTCTCTGTCACTGCTGACAGCAGGAAATAGTAGAGACAGAGGAAACAGGCACTGGTTAATCCTTCTCTGTCACTGCTGACTGCAGGAAACAGGCACTGGTTAATCCTTCTCTGTCACTGCTGACAGCAGGAAACAGGCACTGGTGAATCCTTCTCTGTCACTGCTGACAGCAGGAAATAGTAGAGACAGAGGAAACAGCACTGGTTAATCCTTCTCTGTCACTGCTGACTGCAGGAAACAGGCACTGGTTAACCATTCTCTGTCACTGCTGACAGCAGGAAACAGGCACTGGTTCACCATTCTCTGTCACT
Source organism: Conus canariensis (assembly GCA_033310375.1). Lineage (NCBI taxonomy): Eukaryota > Metazoa > Mollusca > Gastropoda > Neogastropoda > Conidae > Conus > Conus canariensis. The sequence continues at coordinate 370,836 of CM065737.1, forward strand.
GCTGACTGCAGGAAACAGGCACTGGTTCACCATTCTCTGTCACTGCTGACTGCAGGAAACAGGCACTGGTTCACCATTCTCTGTCACTGCTGAAAGCAGGAAACAGGCACTGGTTCACCATTCTCTGTCACTGCTGACTGCAGGCAACAGGCACTGGTTCACCATTCTCTGTCACTGCTGAAAGCAGGAAACAGGCACTGGTTCACCATTCTCTGTCACTGCTGACTGCAGGAAACAGGCACTGATTCACCATTCTCTGTCACTGCTGACTGCAGGAAACAGTAGAGACAGAGGAAACAGCACTGGTTCACCATTCTCTGTCACTGCTGACTGCAGGAAACAGGCACTGATTCACCATTCTCTGTCACTGCTGACTGCAGGAAACAGTAGAGACAGAGGAAACAGGCACTGATTAATCCTTCTCTGTCACTGCTGACTGCAGGAAACAGGCACTGGTTCACCATTCTCTGTCACTGCTGACTGCAGGAAACAGGCACTGGTTCACCATTCTCTGTCACTGCTGACTGCAGGAAACACGTAGAGACAGAGGAAACAGGCACTGGTTCACCATTCTCTGTCACTGCTGACTGCAGGAAACAAGCACTGGTTCACCATTCTCTGTCACTGCTGAAGCAGGAAACAGGCACTGGTTCACCATTCTCTGTCCCTGCTGACTGCAGGAAACAGGCACTGGTTCACCATTCTCTGTCACTGCTGACTGCAGGAAACAGGCACTGGTTCACCATTCTCTGTCACTGCTGACTGCAGGAAAGAATGACTTACTCCTGGTTCTATCGTTACAAGGTAACAAACGAGTCTTCACAGCAAGGTCTGCTGTAAGCCTGGGTCAAATCTTTTAAATTTGTTGAATGGTCCGGCATATCCCAACAAATAGGTTATCTGAATGTGAAACATACGCGCGGCGCGCGCGCACGCACACACACACACACACACACACACACACACACACACACACACACACACACACACACACACACACACACGTTGAGAGAGAGAGAGAGAGAGAGAGAGAGAGAGAGAGAGAGAGAGAGAGAGAGAGAAGACAAGACAAGACAAGACAAGACAAAATTCTTTATTTACGAGGATAATAGATAAGCACTGACGTGCTTTTTTACATCCAGTCCTCGCCCTGAGTAGGGACTACAACATGCAGTGAAATCAATTAATGTAAGAAAGCAAAGAAGCGAGCAAAGCGGTCATGTAATCATAGAGGAACAGCAAATGAAAATAGAAGATAAATGAAAACAAAACAAAAAAATAAGAATAATAATAAACAAAAAATTTAATAATAATAATAATAGAATAAAATAAAAATGAAAATGAGAATAACAATAATGAAGAGGAAGGAGAGAGTGGGGGTAGGGAGTGAGGTGGGCTGGGGGAACATATGTAAATGTACTACAACGTACAAGATCGGCATGTATGAAAACAGACGGTGAAGTGAATATGACAAAGTACGTACATATTTTTGAACACACACATACACGCACGCTCGCACGCATAGAGAGAGAGAGAGAGAGAGAGAGAGAGAGAGAGAGAGAGAGAGAGAGAGAGAGAGAGAGAGAGAGAGAGAGGCACAACATGTAGTCATTTTTCGTAAGGCATGAAAATACGTAGAAGGTATTAAGCAAAATGAGATGAAAT
>CM065737.1:377500-382500 GCA_033310375.1 Conus canariensis
CACACGGTGAACATGATTGACATGGTGACACATGGTGAACATGATAGACATGGTGACACATGGTGAACATGATAGACATAATGACACATGGTGAACATGATAGACATACACAAGGTGAACATGATAGACATGGTGACACACAGCGAACAGGATAGACATTGTGACACACGGTGAACATGATAGACATGGTGATACACGATGAACATGATAGACATGGTGACACACGGTGAACATGATAGACATGGTGACACATGGTGAACATGATAGACATGGTGACACATGGTGAACATGATAGACATGGTGATTCATGGTGAACATGATAGACATGGTGACACATGGTGAACATGATAGACATGGTGACACATGGTGAACATGATAGACATGGTGACACATGGTGAACATGATAGACATGGTGACACATGGTGAACATGATAGACATGGTGATACATGGTGAACATGACAGACATGGTGACACATGGTGAACATGATAGACATGGTGACACATGGTGAACATATAGACATGGTGACACACTGTTAACATGATAGACATGGTGACACATGGTAAACATGATAGACATGGTGACACATGGTGAACATGATAGACATGATGTCACATGGTGAACATGATAGACATAGTGACACATGGTGAACATGATAGACACGATGACACATGGTGAACGTGATAGACACGATGACACATGGTGAACGTGATAGTCATGGTGACACATGGTGAACATGATAGACATACACAAGGTGAACATGATAGACATGGTGACACATGGTGAACATGATAGACATGGTGACACACGGTGAACATGATAGACATGCTGACACACGGTGAACATGATAGACATGGTGACACACGGTGAACATCATAGATATGGTGACACACGGTGAACATGATAGACATGGTGACACATGGTGAACATGACAGACATGGTGACACATGGTGAACATGATAGACATGGTGACACATGGTGAACATGATAGACATGGTGACATATGGTGAACATAGTGACACATGGTGAACATGATAGACATACACAAGGTGAACATGATAGACATGGTGACACACAGTGAACAGGATAGACATTGTGACACACGGTGAACATGATAGACATGTTGACACACGATGAACATGATAGACATGGTGACACATGGTGAACATGATAGACATGGTGACACATGGTGAACATGATAGACATGGTGACACATGGTGAACATGATAGACATGGTGACACATGGTGAACATGATAGACATGGTGATACACGGTGAACATGATAGACATGGTGACACATGGTGATCACGATAGACATGGTGACACTCGGTGAACATGATAGACATGGTGACACATGGTGAACATGATAGACATGGTGACACACTGTGAACATGATAGACATGGTGACACACTGTGAACATGATAGACATGGTGACACACTGTGAACATGATAGACATGGTGATACATGGTGAACATGATAGACATGGTGACACACGGTGAACATGATAGACATGGTGACACACGGTGAACATGATAGACATGGTGACACATGGTGAACATGATAGACATGGTGACACACGGTGAGCATGATAGACATGGTGACACATGGTGAACATGATAGACACGGTGACAAACTGTGAACATGATAGACATGGTAACACATGGTGAACATGATAGACATGATGATACATGGTGAATATGATAGACATGGTGACACATGGTGAATTTTTATTACAAATATTGTTAATGATGTTCAACACATACGATTTAGTCTCATCGTGAGACCTCATGACAAGGTTGAAATCTACGCTTTTCTTTATAGCGCATCCTGGACTGACCCAGGCCTGGCAAGTACAAACGCCTGTAGTGTTTGTGAGGAAGGTGAAATACTCTAACAGAGACACACCCTAACATTACAAAGGATGAAACGTGACTTTGTGGTTGCGATCTTTGCAATCGAGCCAACAGCACGCTCAACTCTAGTAGGAACAGGTCTGGGCATAACAGAATTTTGATCATTCAAGATTCGAACACCGCCATCTTTTCCAACAGTCTGGAGAGCCATCAAAAGCATTAGGCAGCTGAAAAAAAAAAAAAAAAAAACCCAGCAGCGACAACAAAACCATTCATTCTGATATACAGAACATACACTGAATCCACAACAGGGAGTAAAATGACATAGCCCCGTAGACATCACATCACAATAAATCAAACTATACCACAGGGCTCGTGGCTGATGGACATACTTACCCGCCGTGATATCTCCTTTCCTCGTCACAGAGCTCTCACATCTCCGTGGAATGCCCACAAGAGTTGTTTCTGTCCTCCAGCCTCCATACTTATGCCTCTCCTCCCCTTTGCTCCCTTCTGAATGGAACCTTTCCCACTCCACCCTAACCACTCCTACCCAACGAACAGGAAGCCACAACAATGCAGATTGATCATCAGCACTTATTTCAGTGGAGATCTCTCTGTATGGTTTGATCACTCATCGCTGGCAAATAACAGAAAGACCCAAGAGAGCACACACACACACACACACACACACACACGCGCGCGCGCGCGCGCGCGCGTATGCATGTTTGCACGCATGCATAGAGAGAAAGAGAGAGGGTTCTGAGGAGGGGTCAAGGGACACAGTGAGCGAGAGCAGGGGGGAGAAGGGAGGGGCAGAGGAAATGGGCGGCCCTTTGTGCCAGCACTTCAAATCTCAACAGCCGTCGTGGTCCGTTTGACTGGGTTTGGGACTGCTGGCTTAACGGTCCACAGTTCAAATCTTACAAGAAACATATTCGCAGCGTTTTCGGACCCGACTGATTTCCACTATGCTTGAGTGTATCACCGGCTCAAATGTGAAATTTTGGTTTATGGATCTATGTGTGTGTGTGTGTGTGATTGTGTGTGTGTATGTGATTGTGTGTGTGTGTGTGTGTGTGTGTGTGTGTGTGTGTGTGTGTGTGTGTGTGTGTGTGTGTGTGTGTGCGCGTGTCTGTGTCTGTGTGTCTATGTGTGTGTGTGTGTGTGTGTGTGTGTGTGTGTGTGTGTGTGTGTGTGTGTGTGTGTGTGTGTGCATATGTGTTTGCCAACATTGCCAAGATTTGTATTCCTCAGATCTGGGTGGTGCTGACATGTATCACAAACAAAGCATAGATTTCAACTCTGTCATACAGTTAGAACTGTATCGCATCATTTTGATCATTCTAAAAAATAGTGATTGCTTTTAATTAAAAAAAAATCTTCTGGCCCTTTAAATCCTGTTCTACTTGTGACATCAGATTCAGGTGTGTTTACTTTTCACTGTGTTCAACCCTGTGGATTGTCCTGTGGTAAAGTCTTCGAAGGGTTCATAAAGCCTGTTGTTGGATGGCCATGGTCTCAGCCTCTACAGGCATGGGATCACCGACGCTTATGGCAACATACTAGCTTCCTAAGCTGGCTGACTTGTCAGTTGACTTCAACGCGGTGACAGCCCTGGTGTGGCCCTTTGCGGTCGGCTGGGCTATAAACAACGTTATCTTAGCTTACCTCCTAAGCCAGAATTGACAGTTTTCCCAGGAAAAGAGTTATCATTCTTCAGGAACAAAAAATGGGGATACGCTGCTATCCCTGAGGGTCACAACTGTTTTGTTGAGGATAATGGCTGCCTTCCCTATTCTACCTGAGAATCATGGGTGCTCCCCCTGGTTTCTCGATTAAAGTAGTTATTTTCTGTGTTACCCTTCAAGATGCTGAAAATTGTTTTTCATGTATTTGCAGATGAAACCGTCATGATTTTCTTTAGGAAAACCAACGATAACAGAAAAACAGTGTGGTCCTATGGAACACAAATATGTTTCCCATTTTGCCGCAATATTAACAATCATAGCTGTTTCCTTCGCTAACAACGTTTGCATCGCGATAATACGTGTTTTTTTTTAAGCAAGCAAACAGGAATAACAGTTGTCATCCCCAAAAAGAATAGTAAAGAGAACTGTGATCATCAGCGGAAACAGACAAAACAGTTACCATCATCCAGAGAACATGAAAAAACAGTTGCGATCCTAGCGAAAACCGTTAAGATTCAAAGGAAAATAGTAGTTGTCATAATACTTGTTCCCCCCCCCCCCCCCCCCCCCCCCCTTTTCGCTATTTCTCAAGGGTACTAGTTGCATTCCCGTTGAACACAGCTATTATCACTCCATTATGCTCTCGTTGCGCAGGACGTACGACTTTTTTTCTTTCTTTCTTTTTTTTCTTTTTTTTTAGCATGTCAGATGATGTTCGCCTTCTGCATCAGGACAGGCTGCATTGAATCCATTGAAACAAATTCAGCAGCGAAGCGGAGTGTCCTGTGACGGGGTGCCTCATCCCGATCTGATACTGACTGTTCCGATGGGACGTTAACTGCAGGTACTGAGGTTGACTGAACCTGGGTGTGGTTGTGTATGAACCTTGTGGCAGTAATTGCTGAGAGTGGGCAGTCTGGGAGAACACAGAACATCAGAGAACAAAAATAGAATGTGATGTTTGGATTCGTTTGGGTAGTGTTTGTTTCTGGTTTGCCAATCCCTGTAAAAAGATGTACTGCCCATCCCTGTGACGGAAAGGTGCTACACCTCCTGGCTGGAGTAGTCCATAGACCCCATCATTGTCAGAGGTTCAGGCGACGGGTACAGCCTGCATCGTTGCAGGTCCAATGGCCAGTAAAGCTGATTCTCCTGATTAACAGGACAGGCGGCCCGGTGGCGGAACTAAACGGTGTTTGTGAACGTGCTGGCATCACCTTTAGAGGCAGGTCTTGTGCGGCACTGTCATTGGTTGAGTACCTTTCCTGGTAGCGTCATTATCGGAGAGATCAATAGAATGTTGATTTTTTCTAGCGTTGACACACATGAAGGGTGTGCGTCCACAGCCGCCTCCATCATGCCATTCCTCTCTTTCTCCCCCCCCCTTCCCTGCTTCAAACTACCTGTCTGTTTGTCTGTCTGTCTGTCTGTCTGTCTGTCTGTCTGTCTGTCTTC
>CM065737.1:387500-422500 GCA_033310375.1 Conus canariensis
TCTCATCAGTCACGCCCCCGAACAACCATACCAAGCCAAAGCCACATTCGCACAATAACGTTTTCACATGGGTTACCCAGTTCTCACGACCTCTTTCATGCATTGCCAGCAATGATAAATAGGCCATTTTAGAGTATCGTGTGTCATCCTGCTTCAGAACACGTAGCCAATACTGCACGCATCGTGCCGTGGATTCAATAGAGAGAGGGTAACGGCCTAGATCACCATATATCATATAATTTGGGGTCCTGGAAGGCACATTAATGAAGAGTTTGCATGCGTACAAATGTACCTTTTCAATTTGGGGATTCTCCTTGAAGCCCCACAGCTCTGATGCGTACAACAAGGACGGAACAATTTGAGAATCAAACAACTTAAAAAACACATTGCTTGAGTAGCAGCCATACCTTGTTAAGGCTTTAACGATCTGTATGATTCCTCTCTTTGCACGAGACACAAAATCTTCAGTAGCAATATTAAAACTTAGCTTTGTTGAAAAGTTTAGGCCCAGATACCTATACTTCCCCACCACTTCAATGTAGTCTCCACCTAAGTGCCACACCTCTCTTGTTCCCAAGTGTCCTCCCTTGCGGAAAACAACAATTTTGGTTTTGTTTACATTTACTTTAAAGCCAAGTCTTTGACTAGATTGGTGCAATATGTTGAGCTGATTTTGTAGGCCTGCTACTGTAGATGACATAAGGGCTAAATCATCAGCGAAAAGCAGGAGGTACAGTTCCACATGGTTTGGCAAAAGTTGTATCCCATGCCTGCCGCCTCTGATTATGTCATTTGCAAGTTCATTAATAAAATAACTGAAGAGGATAGGGCTGCACAAACATCCTTGTTTCAGCCCCTGAAGGCATTCAAAATAGTCAGTGAGCTGGCCACCAGCACAGCGTACACAAGATCTTATGCTAGCATACATTCCGCGAAGAACATTTAGCATCCTGCCCTGCACACCAGTCCTAGAGAGCACCCTCCAGAGCATTGAATGAGAGATAGTATCAAAAGCTTTATAAAAGTCAACAAAAGCAATATATAGTTTGGCGTTTTTTGCAAACTGCTTCTCTATGATGGCGTACAAGGTAAAGATATGGTCCACAGTAGAGTGGCCACGCCTGAAGCCTGCTTGAGCATCAGTTATGGCAGAATGTGTCTCTGCCCATTTCATCAGCCTAGCATTCAGAACTCCTGTGAAAACTTTGCTGACACAGCTGAGCAAACTGATTCCCCTATAGTTGTCAGGACTGTCTGGGTCCCCCTTTTTATACAGTGGTACTATAATTGACTTGGTCCATTCTTTAGGGAAGATACCAGTGATGAAAATACGGTTGAAAAGTTTCAACAAAAAGGGGATCACCTGAGACACGGCTTTCTGTAGAAATTCATTTATAACCAGATCAGGCCCTGCAGACTTTCCACATTTGAGCCTACATAGTGCCTGACTCACTTCCTGTTCAGTTATCATGGGGTCCAAAATTTCGTCGAAGTGCTCATAGTCAATAACCACTTCTTGTTCATCCTCATCAATATCTACACCTAGATTTAACAGTCTCGAGAAAGGATCAAACCAATTGTGTATAGACACCTTACCGTATACTGGCCGAGTTCTTCTGCACTTTTTAACTTCTTTCCAAAAAGTCAAGGGGTCGGTCGCTGACTGCTCGAGTCTGCGTACCCTCTCTGCTCTGAAGGCACATTCTTTCACTTTGATCAAAGTTTTATACTGTTTTCTTTGAGCTATATAAGTAACTTTGTCCCTATCTGAGTGGGACCTCCTATATTGACTCAATGCCCTGCTTGAAGCTTTTTTACTGTTTATGCACTCTAGGTCAAACCACTCACTGAACTGGGTGCCTCGCTTGGCCCTAATCGTCTTTTTCATACACTGGCCTGCCTGAAGGAGGCACCTGAAGAATGTTTCTACAGCCTTGTCTATATCTGTGTCTACCATCTCACATGCATCTCTAATCGCAGCCATGCTCTCTTCAGTGAAAACTTGACTTTTTGGAAAGAAACAGCTCTCAGTTGCAGGGAAGGAAAAAACCAGAGCCCTGAAAGCAATGGCAGAAGCGGCAGAGAGGTGTTCAAGCTGGATCTGGTCAAGGAGGAACAAAAGTGAACTTCATAAGGCTTAATTTCCCTACAAATATCAGGTGTCCCTGTGGCTCAGTGGTTAAAGCGCGAGTCATTAAGTGGAAAATGAGCATGTCCAGAGGGTCATGGGTTCGAATCCCAGCCATGGCTTGTCCCAAGATGGGAAAAAAAGGGGCAGCAGAGGGACATCCGGAGTCATGAACCGGGTGTGGCCCAACCCCCCTAGAGTGTCAGGAGATAAGGGCCGAAACACTTGCTTGAAGGGGGCTTCTCTTCTGAGGACTCTCTGCTGCCACGCTCTCCACGAGTTTCTTTCTACTGATGCATGGGTAAACCATTGACTTCCGGGAATAGGCCGGAGGACGTCCGGGAAAGACCGGAGGACACTGGGAAAGACCAGAACCAAGGGCTTTGTGGGCTGGCTCCCCACTTTGCCTTAAACATGTGGCTACTAAAAATAAAAGGAAAAGATGCTCCCAGGATTCACCGAAAGGGGGAGAGAATGATGAATCCATCGGTGCTCAACCAATCATGACTGCAAATCCCAAACGGACTATGAACATGGACCAAATGGAATATCCATGTGTCTGTGGAAAGCGTTTCGCTACCACCCGTGGCATGAAGATCCACAGAACAAAGATGGGATGTGTGAAGACTCATCTGAATGAGCAGCAGCGCACTGCATCAGCAGATAAGACGTCGGAAGACCAAGGCCAGGATTTAAACCACAGTGCCAAGGACATCCACGCTGTTGGTTCGGATGAGGAATTTGCACAGGCCCTCGATGCCAGGCGCCTGAAACTCAACCTGCCACGAGCAAACGAAACTGAAGATTGGGAGAAACTGGATGCAAAAATCGTCCAAAGACTCGATGCACTGATAGGGAAAAGCACCCTGGAACACAAACTAGCCACATATGGGGACATTGTGTATGCCACATGTAGAGACGCCTATGGAGCAAAACTACCCAAAGAGAAAACACCTCCAAAGAAATCCAGACGCCAAGAAAAGATGGACAAGATCAGGGTCCAAAAGAAAAACCTCAAGATGCAAATGAAGACCGCACTGCCAGCTGAAAAACAAGGCTTGGAAAAACTGTGGAAAGACCTGAAAGAAAAACACAGTGCCCTCAGCAAAGCGGAATCTGCGAGGAAGAGGAAGAGCAAAAAGAAGAAGACACAAGAGCGCTTCTTCAGAGACCCCTTCCAGTTTGCCAGAACACTGTTTGAGCAGCCAAAATCTGGGACCCTAAGTGTGGGCAAAGGAGTTCTTGAGCAGCATCTGAGGAAAACATACTCTGACCCACAGAGCAAAGCACCACTCGACATTCAAGGTCTGGTGTGGCCAACCAACCCTGAGGAACAGTTCAATGGCAAGCCTCCTACGTTGGCGGAAATCAAGAAGGTGGGCGACAAAGCCAGAGCCAAATCATCACCAGGGCCAAACGGAATACCTTACCAGCTTTACAAGAAATGTCCCAATGTGCTGGAGTGGCTCCACAGGCTGCTGCGATCGGCTTGGAGAAACCAGAAGATCAGCGGCCAGTGGATGACGGCAGATGGTGTGTACATCCCCAAAGAGCAAAACTCAAGTGACATTAGCCAGTTCAGGCCAATATCACTACTGAACGTCGAAGGGAAAATCTTCTTCTCTGTCATGGCAGCAAGGCTGACCAAGTACCTGATGGAAAACAAGTACTTGGATGTGTCAGTCCAGAAAGGTGGCATCCCAGGCGTGGCGGGCTGTGTAGAACACGCCACAATGATCTGGGACGCAATCCAAAAAGCAAAAACAGAAAAGAGAGACCTGGACGTAGTGTGGCTTGATCTGGCAAACGCATATGGATCTGTGCCCCATGAGATGATACAGTTGGCTCTTGAGATGTACCATGTGCCAAAGAACATCCGCGACATGCTCAAGAAGTACTTCAATGGCTTCTCAATGCGGTTCTCTACCAAGGAGTACACAACAGACTGGATCAACTTGGAAGTGGGTATTGCAATGGGCTGTGCAATTTCCCCAATACTGTTCGTGCTGGCAATGGAACTCATCTTGAAAGCAGCAACAAACAACGCGAGACAAACAGACCTTGGCGATGGATACAAGATGCCTCCTCTCAAGGCCTTCATGGATGACACTACAGTGATTTCATCCAGAGAAGACGAGACACGTCATGTGCTGGAGAGGCTGGACGACATAGTTGCCTCATCCAGAATGAAGTTCAAGCCAAAGAAATCACGGAGTCTCTCACTGAGGAAAGGAAAAGTGGCCGGATCTGTGGTCTTCAGTGTTGCCAACCAGGCCATTCCAACAGTCACAGAAGAACCAGTCAAGAGCCTTGGAAGATGGTATGATGATACGCTGAAAGACACACAAAGAGCAAAAGAAACCAAGCAGATGGCGGAGGAAGGCTTGGAGACCATTGACCAGTGTGGGCTCCCTGGCAAATACAAGGTCTGGTGTCTGCAGTTCATGCTGATACCAAAGCTGCTATGGCCTCTGATGATATACGACATCTGCACCAGCATAGTGGAGGCAATGGAAGCCAAAATCAACAAGTTCACAAGGAAATGGCTTGGTGTCCCACCCTGTCTGACTGACATAGCGCTGTACTGTCGCCAAGCAAAGCTGAAACTACCCCTGAAATCCATCCTGGAGGAATACAAAGCAGGGAAGATCAGACTTCAAAGCATGCTGGAGGACTCAGGAGACAAGGTGGTAGAAGCAATTAAGCCCCAGCTGAAGACAGGCAGAAAATGGAAAGTTCAAGAGGCGATGGATTCTGCAAAAGAAAGTCTCAAGATCAGAGAAATAACAGGACACACAGACCAACAGACAGGGACTGGGGGTGACCAAAACTGAATGGTGGTCAAAGGCCAAAGGAAAAGCCAAAAGAGACATGATGATTCAGGAGATGCGAAAAGAAGAAGACCAAAAAAGACTCCAAAAAGCAGTCCAGCAGAGCCAGCAAGGGCAATGGACAACGTGGGAGAATGCACTCCAAAGAAGTCTCACTTGGAATGACATTTGGCACATGGCCCCTCTCAGGATCAGCTTCATTCTCAGATCTGCATATGACCTTCTGCCCTCAAATGCAAACCTGGTGAAGTGGGGGAAAACAGACGATCCTGCATGCCCCCTCTGCCATGAAAAACAAACAGTGGAGCATGTCCTAAGCTCATGTAAAGTAGCCCTGGCTCAAGGAAGGTACACATGGAGGCACAACCAAGTGCTCAAAGAAATTGTACAAGTAGTCTGGGCTAGTACCAACACCACAAAAGGGAAAATCAGGACTCCAAAAGCACCCGCAACATTCTTCACGGCAGGAGGCAGCAAATCATGGCCAAGAACAACAGTGCCACTCGAAACATGCAGGCAGAGTCTGCTGGACGGGGCAGATGACTGGGAGTGCACTGCAGACCTCCCAGAATGGAAGAGTCACCCAGAGATCATCAGCAAGAGTGGCATGAGACCAGACATAGTAGTCTACTCTAAGTCAACCAAGCAGCTGATCATGATCGAGCTCACGGTGCCATATGAGAACAGAATGGAGGCAGCTCAAATCTACAAGACTGAAAAGTATGCTGATCTGGCAAACAGCCTGAGGAGAGAAGGCTATCAGGTCAAAGTCCTCACTGCAGAAATTGGAGCTAGGGGGTTTGTAGGAACGTCTGCATACAGCCTCATGAAACAGCTCTCAGTTGCAGGGAAGGAAAAAACCAGAGCCCTGAAAGCAATGGCAGAAGCGGCAGAGAGGTGTTCAAGCTGGATCTGGTCAAGGAGGAACAAAAGTGAACTTCATAAGGCTTAATTTCCCTACAAATATCAGGTGTCCCTGTGGCTCAGTGGTTAAAGCGCGAGTCATTAAGTGGAAAATGAGCATGTCCAGAGGGTCATGGGTTCGAATCCCAGCCATGGCTCGTCCCAAGATGGGAAAAAAAGGGGCAGCAGAGGGACATCCGGAGTCATGAACCGGGTGTGGCCCAACCCCCCTAGAGTGTCAGGAGATAAGGGCCGAAACACTTGCTTGAAGGGGGCTTCTCTTCTGAGGACTCTCTGCTGCCACGCTCTCCACGAGTTTCTTTCTACATTGTACATACTGTTCAGCCTTATCTGGCTGCCATATATACTTTTCACAAGAAAATTCACATTGCTCATCTGGGGCATTCTTGTGTAAAAGAGACAAGGATATCTCTAAAGGCATGTGTACTGATTCGACTCATTGGCCAACCGTTAAACTGAGTACTCTTTTAGAAAAATCAGATGACGTTATACAGTAATCAATCACACTATTTCCATGCTCTGATACATACGTAAACTGCCCCTCTCTGTCGCCACCCCCTGCTCCATTATGTGTGAATAGATCGAAACAAAGACATAGGTCCAAAAGGGTTTTACCAAAATCATTTACTACAGCATCTTGTGAATTTCTCGTTTCACTCAGCAAAGCATCGTGACTTAGAGGATCTCCAACTGGCAGCACAGAGTCTGCATCCACATTTACCTGGAACCTACCAGTTCTAGCATTCAGATCGCCAAGCAAAATTAGGTGAAAATCTTTATGTGCGTCCATGAGCTGCAGGATACAGCTGTCTAAACTTTCTAGGAGGCAGTTACATTCTGCTGCGTCATAATAGCTGCTACCCTGTGGGGGTACGTAGGTAGCTATCATTATGATATCATGAGTTGTTTGAAAAACATCTTTAGCTATTTTTAACACCACCATTTGATCATGCATTACAGTTATCACTTCTATAAAGGTCTTTAACCATTTCTTGACTAGAACTACAATGCCCCCTGAACGTCTACCCTGGTGCGTTAATTTCACTGCAGAACAAGCATGTTTGTCATGATCTGGAAAATGCTGAGACAAATCGTATGATTTCTCTGTAAAAGTTTCAACTAGTACTGCTATGTCATAGCCTCTAATGTAGGATTTGCAGTCCCCATCGCTAGTTTTACTATGTAGACCATCCACATTCCAGCTGAGAACACATAATTTTGGGTTGTCATTACTTATTGCTTCAGTTTTGCTAACTGTGCTAAAACTGACTGTGCTACTATTACTACCACTGTCAACTGTGCTAGATTTAACTGAGCCATCACTATGTAAGGAGGTTTGTTGTAAATGGTCGTTTTGTGAACATTACCCTAAGCGTGTTTTTTGTATTGCCTTGTTGAGTCTGTTGTGTATGCGATGAGCTATTGCTGGTAGTTTTGTGCGTGGGGGTGACATCTTCGGGCTGAGACTGTGACTGCTTTGCACACATCCTCCCCTGTGAGGATTGAGATGCTTGCTCCCCCTGGCGCTTCATGGACTGTAGTACAGGTTGCTGATGGCCAGTCTGCACCTGGGGAGGGCAGCTGCGTATTTGTGGGAACTGCCATTGGTTCAGGTGTTTGTGGGTGTGCTGCCCCTCCCCTAGTGCTGGCCGTTGCTGGACTTGGGTCGTGTTACAATGGGTGGGTGCCTGGGGCCACTCGACGCCACCGCCTGTGCCATACGCTGAGTTGATCGTTTGCATGCCTTCCATGGGTACATCAGCCTTCCTGCCACTGTCGTCTGGCCCCTCTGTTGTGTTGCTGGTGGTGTGATGGGCACCGGCGGGGGCGCCACTGGACCCCCAGGCTCCTTTGCTGCCAGCCTGTGAGTGTTGTCGTTGGTTGGATGACTCTCCGACACACAGAGGGAGAGAGAGAGAGAGAGAGAGAGAGAGAGAGAGAGAGAGAGAGAGAGAGAGAGAGAGAGAGAGAGAGAAGAGAGAGAGAGGCTAACAAACAAATAGGCGGATAGACAGACAGACGAGGCAGAGAGAAAAGACATGAAGCCAGCAAAACGTTTCCAACTTGACAGTGGGGGACTTGCAATATCTGACACTAAATAAAGGTTCTGTACAATTTGCATTGGGTCTGTGTAAAGTTATAGAGATATCCAGCACGAGTATCATCACAGCAACAGGATGTAAATTAGAAATCAACATGCACTCGCAATTCAGTTAATGAATGTCTGCAAACAATGTCTTATACGGAAGCCATTTGGAAGCCATTTACACAATTTTTACGACCAATATCTTCTTCGATTTTATGTCTGTATTTCAGCTTATGGTTGAATGCTTGTAATACAGGACCTTCTTTCCCCCTGATCTACACTGGTACAATTAGTGTTTGGCACTTAGTATAACGAAAGAGAAAACACAATCAATCTGTATCAAGAGGTTCGGTTATTCGCCAATGTAATACAGTCAGAGATTTTCTCTTCTTTATATTCATTAGCGTTTTACAAAGAGCTTGAATGACCGTACAGTGCCGAAACATGCGTGAAATGCTATCTTTAAACATATGAAGATGTAAA
The DNA here is from genome assembly GCA_033310375.1 of Conus canariensis. Taxonomy (NCBI): domain Eukaryota; kingdom Metazoa; phylum Mollusca; class Gastropoda; order Neogastropoda; family Conidae; genus Conus; species Conus canariensis. Next base: position 395,953 of record CM065737.1, read on the forward strand.
AACCAACCAAACGTTTTATTATCCATTCCATTTTTATACATTTTCTGGAAAGATGTGATTTTTCCGTAAATATGCTGTACTATAGTTTTGTTCCTATGAAAATGAGCATAAAAAGGTACTGATTTTTACACTGCGCTTTTGCTTAAATTGTTCTCAAGAAATAGCACAGCATGAGCTTAAGATATATCTCTGTGTTGACCCATGCTCTCCTACAATCACGTTTTTCCCACCTGCATTCATACTGATAATTTGTGTGTGTGTGTGTGTGTGTGTGTGTGTGTGTGTGTGGTGTGTGTGTGTGTGTGTGTGTGTGTGTTGTGTGTGTGTGTGTGTTGTCTTCTTCTTCTTCTTCCTAAAATACTGGTTCACTCAAAAACGAGTAGGTCACCAGCGCGCATGTTAAAAAGTAAAATAAAATAACATAAAATAGTGCGACTCAGTCTGTTGGCCCCTGGAGCAAACTTGGCAACAAGGGGTCGCACTCGATATTCAAGAAGTTAAAAGCAATGGCCAGATTCAGGCCCGGGTAACCATAACATATCTGGGAAGTTAAAATAGAAAATCGTCAATATGCATATCTCAAAACTGTCGTATCAATTTGCTTTTTAAATGAGACTGCATTTGTGGCAATCTTGATGGCACCCGGCAGTGAGTTCCACAGCCATACAGAACTAGGATAAAATGAATGTAAATGGCTGTCAATATTTGATGCAGGTATGGTATAACATTGACCGCCACTCCTGGTGCTACTTTTATTCAATACTAGTTGTTCCATTGGAATATCAATTAGTTTAGCTCTGCCTTTGAAGATGATATTAAGTTTGATAAAAGCTCTTCTCTCTTCTAAGGGTTTCCATTCTAATTTCCTCATGTTCTTTCTAGTATTCCCCTTCTCTCTGATATGGTTCTCTGTTACGAACCGTGCTGCTCTCTTCTGAATCTTTTCGAGGTTATCAATGTCCTTAAGATGGTAAGGATCCCAGACTGAGCAACCATATTCCAGTACTGGTCTAACCAGTGTTTTGTAGCAGTCGTCTTTAACCTTTTGGGGGCAGTCGTTGATATTCCTGTATAAGAAAGCTAAGATGTTATTTGCTTTCTTACATACTAAATTGTAATGTTCTTTCCATTTGAGACGACTGTCTATAATCACGCCCAAATATTTTGCAGCATTGGTTTCTTTAAGAATAGTATTATGAATGGAATATTCTGATCTAGTTGGTGAGCGTTTATTACATATACGCAACACCTGGCACTTCTGGGGATGAAATTCCATTTTCCAAGTTCTTTCCCACTCTTGTAAACCGTTTAGATCTTCTTGTAGAATGCGTGTATCATGTGTGTATGTGTGTGTGTGTGTGTGTGTGTGTGTGTGTGTGTGTGTGTGTGTGTGTGTGTGTGTGTGTGTGTGCGTGCGTGCGTGCGTGCGTGTGTGTGTGTGTGTGTGTGTGTGTGTGTGTGTGTGTGAGAGAGAGAGAGAGAGAGAGAGAGAGAGAGGTCACTATTCTATACCCTTTTCTAATATATTAGTATGCTATATACTACAAAGAGTTTTGATCAAACAAGAACAATGCATAAATAAACTTAACAGTAAATATGACATAAGTTACTATAATAATGTGATTACAGTACATCCGTAAAATCAACAATACCGGCAGCAGTAAACATAAAATCAGCAAATATAACACTCATTTATCATGATGTGGTTTTTAAGAAAAAAAAAGGTCAGTAGATGTAAAGTGGCTTCGATATTTAAAACAAAAAAGCTCTAACAGTTTGGTACCCATCTTCACATTTAATCCAGTAACACTCTCAACTCTGGAAGGAACTGGGTCCTAAAACCTGCAAATGACTGCTTCCCACAAGACTTGAACCAGCGACCTCTCAGCCTGCCATCCACGACCCTATCAAATGCATCACGGCAGCTGATAAAAACATCCATTCTGATCTACACACCATGTCCTATGTAACGCAGGCCTAGTGCCCACGAAACCAAGACCCACAGCCTTCCCCACTCTTACTCTAACACTAACCCACTAACACAGTTCAATTTCCAACATTTAATGACACTTCATTGTACACAAATCCACAACAATAGAATCACACGAAAAAAAACATACATCAAAACGCATATGACGAGGAGGATGGGGATGAGGATGATTATGACGAGTATCAGAATGAATTAATTATAGTTATAGGACAGGTTGTGAACATAAAAAACAAAAGCAAACGAAAAGATATCCAGAGTCCGAGCACCCGCGCCCGGGAAGGGGTTAACTGCTAGCACTGTGGGGAATGGTAGCATGCAGGCAATGTAGCCCTGCGAGCGCAGACAAGAATTCCTGAACTTGGGGCGTCGAAGAGGGTATGAAGATGAAGGTCCCAGGGACAATCTCCAGGGGGGATAACTTGCTGAAGGAATGGCTGGTGATGATGAAGGGGAAGTGGAGGACTGGGGATGGACAGTTCACACGCATGAACAGAGTGAAAGGCCTGGAGACAAAGCGAAACTGCCGTAAGGGAGGGGAAATGGAATATTTTAGATGACCAAAAAAATAAAGAAGTCATTCCCCAGCTCTGTTTCTCCACGTAAAAGTTATGACTTTGGTTAGCATCTCCCTTTCCTCTTATAGAAGTCAAATATTAGGGAAAATTTCAGAGTGTGGGGGAAGTTAACGCTTACTTGACTATAATAAAATGACTACCATAATGTCCCCTTCTTCAATATAAGGCTTCTACAATGTTTTCTTCCACTTTTGTATTAAATCCAGAGTGATTTCAAAGGATTTCCTTTTATATACACGAGCCCAAAAGAAATGAGAATAGTAGAAGCCAAAATAAACGCGTTTTCATCCAAACAATAGTATCATGGTACATTACACAACATCAAACAATGTGTTTACCGTAAAAGAATATAACGATACAATAATTCGAGTCGGAGGTGTGTAAAATGAAATCTTCACCTTTCTGTGATAAGCTTTTTTTTTTTACACATGAAATAAACCCCAGTTATTGAATACAGAGGGTCACACACCAACAACGAAAAGAATAAGAGACAAGGCTGGCTAGGGTTTCCTTTATCCCCCCTCTGTCTGAATCCAATTGTAACTTAAAGTGAAGTATTTTTTAGAAATGGGAGCAAGAATATAACTATATATATATATATATATATATATATATATATATATATATATATATATATTATATAAAACAATAGCAAACAAATGAAATGATACATGCACACAACAGACAGATAACTCACCAAAACCCGTGAGTGAGCTCTAGAGACTATACAGGCTCTGGAAAACCAGACACCTCACCGAGGACACAAGACAGCGTCACTTCGATGGCTCGGAGGACCCAAACCTCACCGGTGCGGTCACAACCGAAGATCTCCCTCCAAGGCTCTTGGAAAAAAAGGAATGTTCTCCGCCCAGGCTAACGGGACTTGAACTTTGTTTGCTCCCAAGGTGAGCCAAGTGATCAGCATAGGCTGCACGGGATGCCTGTACACTGATGCCACTTCTAGCTGACATCGAATAACGCGCGTGAAGCGTGCACGCGAGGAACGCGCGCGCGCGCGCGCGCGCGCACCACACACACACACACACACACAACACACACACACACACACACACACACACACACACACACACATAAACATGTGTAAACACGCAGAGCATAGACGCACGCCCTAAAACATTTGACAGTTCGTGACACCCTAAATTCCCCACAGGGAAGCAAATTGGCGTGTCTGTGCAGGCATCACAACACAATACATCAAACGATTCCACAGGACTCCAGGGTGATGGTCACTCCCAGCCGCTGTGATATCTGTTTTCCATGTAGCAAAGTTGTCACTTCCATGTGAAATGCTCCCTACATCTGTTTTCTCCCCCCCCCCCTCCATCCCACCCCTCTCTGCCCCCCCCCCCCCCCCACTGCTTCTCTGCTTCCCTCTCTTTCCATCCCTCCTCCAGTTCCCTCTCACCCCAACTGCTGCCCTACAGGCAAGGAGCACCAAGACCATGCGTGTTGATTGTCCTACCCCAACTGCTGCCCTACAGGCAAGGAGCACCAAGACCATGCGTGTTGATTGTCCTACCCCAACTGCTGCCCTACAGGCAAGGAGCACCAAGACCATGCGTGTTGACTGTCGGCAGTGATTCCAGGGCACATTTCTTTCGCTGGTTTTATTAGGCAGGACTGTGAAATAACAGAGGGACTTGATAGCACACAGGAACATGCGCGATCTCTCTCTCTCTCTCTCTCTCTCTCTTCTCTCTCTTCTCTCTCTTCTCTCTCCACACACCACACACACACACACACACACACACACACACACACACACACACACACACACACACACACACCACATTTTGAGTGGGTAGGGTGGGAGTGCATGAGGAGGGGGGAGGGGCGAGTCAAGAGTCATCCATTTCTAGTCTCCAGAGACACATATTCATGATAATGATAGTATGGACGAGGGACCAGCGTCAGTAAACACCCCCTCCCCCTCCATCCGCAGAAGATGCCACTACAACCATCCAATGCCAGGCCATAACAACGAAATGTTGTCAGAGACTGACACAAGTTTACTATGGACATAGAAATATGAAGATTTGGACTACCATTAAGGACAGGGATAATGAAGATGACGCCACAAATTCCCCAAACTCAGAGGTAATCGAGAAGGCTAATGTCTGCACTTTTGGGGATAATCCATCTTGGCTTGAACCAGACCTGAGAGATGCACCTGTGGTGTTTGTCATGGAAGCCTGAGTAACACTCTCTGGGACCAGTATCTTATGTCAATGAAACTTGACAGTTTGGTACCAGTCTGCAAATTTAATCCAGTAACACGCTTAACTCTGGTAGGAACTGGTCAGGTTCTCAAACCCTGCAAATGACTGCTTCCCACAAGATTCAATCCAGCGACCCCTCAGCCTGCCATCCACGATCCTATCAAATGCATCACAGCAGCTGATAAAAACATCTATTCTGATCTACACACCATGCTCTAAATTCACCACAGGGAAGAAAATCAGCGTGTTTGTGCAGGCATCACAACACAATACATCAAACGATTCCATAGGACTCCAGGGTGATGGTCACTCCCAGCCGCTGTGATATCTGTTTTCCATGTAGCAAAGTTGTCACTTCCATGTGAAATGCTCCCTACATCTGTTTCTCATCCCTGACCCCCCCCCCCCCCCCTCCATCCCACTTCTGTCCCCCGCTGCTTCTCTGCTTCCCTCTCTTTCCATCCCTCCTCAGTTCCCTCCTACCCCAACTGCTGCCCTACAGGCAAGGAGCACCAACACGATGCGTGTTGATTGTAGGCTGTGATTCCAGGGCAGATAGCACACAGGAACGCGCTCCAGCTCTCTCTCTCTCTCTCTCTCTCTCTCTCGCTCTCTCTCTCTCTCTCTCTCTCTCTCATACACACACACACATACATAATATGCACATGTATACACACATATACACATGCACACGCACGCACACACACACGCGCATGCGCGCACACACACACACACACACACACACACACACACACACACACACACATGCACACACACACACACACACACACACACACACACACACACACACACACACACACACGCACAATTGAAACACTTGTCTGATGGAGATTCTTCTCTGAAGACCTTTTGCTGTGACTACGCTTCAAACACTAGACTCCACCAATCAAAGGAGAACAGAATCAAACAACGGGTATTGACTAGCCGCTGTTGCGAAGCGGATAACGCCATGGGCTTCCGACTGGGAAGTCGTGGTTCGATTTCCATCAGAGTCATTTATTTGTGGAAAATTTTCCTGCCCCGTGCTGAGTTTTCTACGGGCTCAGTTTGGAAGACGGGAACCACACAGACGGTCGAATTTCATTCACTTAATGGATGCGTCTCTGAGACTGTTGCCCGAATTTCCTGACCAACACTACAGGTGTCTGTAATTCTCGGGCCTGGTTGACGCCGGGATATATTAGGTAAGTAAGCATAGAGTACAGTCCTTTTACACAGTCTCAGACCTGAATGGAAATCTGTAGCATCATCTTCATCATCACCATCCTCGTCGATCAACATACAAGATATCAAATTCTGTGGCCCTTTATGCCACACTCTCATGGTGACCTCAGTTTGGATTGTCTCTCCACGTCTATGGCCTTCTTTGATTCTGTCACAGTCACCGGTACTGGCAAAACTCATGGACGCTATCGTTGAAATGGGCGTGGTAGCACCTTCCGGAGGGAGAGCTCACTCAAGCCGGCTCCGCAACTAAGCAATTATTGTCGTCAGTGTGCAGTTTAGTGTGTGGTTTCCTGCGTATGTTGGATCAGAGCAGACGCTGCTGAACACCACCGAAGTGACTCAGCAGCAGTGCAGTGTTTTCTCCGGTGGATTGCCTCTTGACGACTTGGCATTGACTGCTCCCTGTGGATTGCCGGTTTTCAGGGCTGCGGCTGGTCTGGTCAGGCCGTGGATGTGGACGATGGTTCAGAATGAGCGGCATGGGCACAGTGCCACTGATGTGGCGCAGAAGATGGGACAGAAAAAAGCGGTACTGCATTCTTAGTTAAATGGTACAGCAAAGGACTGCGGTCTCGAACGTTAAAGAAACTAGTAGATCAAAAGAGTTTACAAAAGCCCGGAAATTCTGCACAATTACCTAGTCTGTTTCAAATGGCATGATACATGATACAAGAAGAAAACAAATCGCTATCATTTATCTCCACAAGCCTTTTTAATATCTAGGATATGAGGGATCAAGCTGGACACACTGTTTTGAACATTTCCAGTTGCGTGACTTGAACAGCAAGCATGGAACAATCCATGTCTCTTGACATGTGTTGCCAGCGTCCTCTTCCCATTCTGACGCTGAAGTCCCGTGTACAACGGCCTTAAGATTTTGAAGCATAACCAACACGAAAGCATTCGAAGACATGAATTGATCAAGCCAGCATCAGCCATTTTCTCTCTAGCAGAATCAATTGAATCACTAATTCGTCGTACACTTCTCTTCACCAGCAAGACACGTGATCCTCCCCCCCTCCCGCCCCAACCTCCCCCCCCCCTCCCAACATAGAGGGCAGGCGACTTCCTGTCCGTGGTCTGAGAAAGCCATCCATTCTAATCCCCACTGCAGCATGGCGTCCATCATGAGCCAGCACATCACGTGACATGGCCGGCCATCAATCTGCAGTCAATCAGATTACTCTGCCAGGTTCCTGACTGTTGGGACTTCCTCCCACTGCAGCCTGCCTTTTCCGGAATGCAGTGCTGCCGATTCTTTGGGCACTGCCGGGGGAACCGCGCCCACTGCAGCAAAAATAGGATGCCTGTTGCACCTTGTCTGCCCCTCCGACAGAGATCACGGAATGATAAGTGTGTTTATAGTGTGTGGTTTGAAACATGTAAGGTCGTGGACTCCTCTCTCTCTCTCTCTCTCTCTCTCTCTCTCTTTTCTCTCTCACACACACACACACACACACACACACACACACACACACACACACACACACACACACACACACACACACACACACACACACACACACATGTTTTTATGTTCGTTTTGTATTGTGTTTATTTTTCGTTTGGCAGCGCAGCACTTGCACCTTTCCTCTTCGTAGTGGAGATGGCACACAGTTCACCTTTCCTCTTAGTGGAGATGGCACACAGTTCACCTTTCCTCTTAGTAGTGGAGATGGCACACAGTTCACCTTTCCTCTTAGTGGAGATGGCACACAGTTCACCTTTCCTCTTAGTAGTGGAGATGGCACACAGTTCACCTTTCCTCTTAGTGGAGATGGCACACAGTTCACCTTTCCTCTTAGTAGTGGAGATGGCACACCGTGCACCTTTCCTCTTAGTGGTGATGGCACACAGTGTACCTTTCCTCTTAGTGGTGATGGCACACAGTGCACCTTTCCTCTTAGTAGTGGAGATGGCACACCGTGCACCTTTCCTCTTAGTGGTGATGGCACACAGTGCACCTTTCCTCTTAGTAGTGGAGATGGCACACAGTGCACCTTTCCTCTTAGTAGTGGAGATGGCACACAGTGCACCTTTCCTCTTAGTAGTGGAGATGGCACACAGTGCACCTTTCCTCTTAGTGGTGGAGATGGCACACAGTTTTCATTTTACACTAAACAAATCAAACGTTTGTTTCGTTCAAATCGGAATAGTTTAAGTTGTACCTCCTCAAGATTTCAAGGCACCTCATGATGAGCGGCAATACACAACAAGCATGCAGGGCGAGTGGACTGGATGTTTCAAAGAACACAAAACTTCGCATTTCCTGTTAAAAAAAAGAAATATTTCATCATTCAACCGACCGACTGATTGCTGGATTGACTGACTGATGGAAAGAATGGTTATGATATACATATGCAACGTAAAGCCTCAAGCCGTTTCATTTTACTTCTAACACCATATCCCGTCTTCCATAGTTCATATTCTGTCTTTCATAGTTCATATCCCGTCTTTCATAGTTCGTATCCCGTCTTTCATAGTTCATTGGTTACATGAGAGAGAGAGAGAGAGACAAAACACACACACACACACACACACACAACACACACACACACACACACACACACACACACACACACACACACACACACACACACCGATCAATAGACAGACAGACAGACAGAGGGTGGGGAGTTTTTTAAAAGATAGGGATTAAAGAGAAAGAGAAAAACATCTGGATGGAAGATAGGAAGGAACAGACAAAGAAAGACAAACATCTGGATGGAAGATAGGAAGGAACAGACAAAGAAAGACAAACATCTGGATGGAAGATAGGAAGGAACAGACAAAGAAAGACAAACATCTGGATGGAAGATAGGAAGGAACAGACAAAGAAAGACAAACATCTGGATGGAAGATAGGAAGGAACAGACAAAGAAAGACAAACATCTGGATGGAAGATAGGAAGGAATAGACAAAGAAAGACAAACATCTGGATGGAAGATAGGAAGGAATAGACAAAGAAAGACAAACATCTGGATGGAAGATAGGAAGGAATAGACAAAGAAAGACAAACATCTGGATGGAAGATAGGAAGGAACAGACAAAGAAAGACAAACATCTGGATGGAAAATAGGAAGGAACAGACAAAGAAAGACAAACATCTGGATGGAAGATAGGAAGGAACAGACAAAGAAAGACAAACATCTGGATGGAAGATAGGAAGGAACAGACAAAGAAAGACAACATCTGGATGGAAGATAGGAAGGAATAGACAAAGTAAGACAAACATCTGGATGGAAGATAGGAAGGAATAGACAAAGAAAGACAAACATCTGGATGGAAGATAGGAAGGAATAGACAAAGAAAGACAAACATCTGGATGGAAGATAGGAAGGAATAGACAAAGAAAGACAAACATCTGGATGGAAGATAGGAAGGAATAGACAAAGAAAGACAAACATCTGGATGGAAGATAGGAAGGAACAGACAAAGAAAGACAAACATCTGGATGGAAGATAGGAAGGAATAGACAAAGAAAGACAAACATTAAACATGAGTAGTCTGAAAGAGGAAGGAAAAGAAGAAGGATTTAAAGACACCTTCACCAGATCAACAACGAAGGACGTGTGTTATCGGCTAACCAATGATTTCAAGGCGTTGTCCCAAGTGAAAAGATTGTTCATAAAGGAAAGATCGACTAGACCAGAGGTAGTTTGTGACTCGTCACTGAAGTAACACTCTTTCCTACTTTCACATAATTACAAGATAATGATGATGATGATGATGATGATGATGATGATGATGATGATGATGATGGTGATGATGATGATGATGACGATGACGATGACGATGACGATGATGATAGTGATGATGATGATGATGATGATGATGATGATGATGATGATGATGATGATGAGAAACGTACGGTGCTTGATAATTATGAGACGAGGACACTCGGTCAGTGTCCACAATGACCTGCAGCCTGACGTGGTCATTGATTTTAAGATCCTCGTGTGCATGTAAAGTGGAGAATCTGTCTGAAATATTTAGTCTTGAACGCCCGGCTTTTCACACTCTAGGGGGCCGGAATAGCTCGGTTGGCAGAGCGCCGGCTCGTTATCCTTGTGATCCTGGGGTTGCGGGTTCGAATCTCTGCTAGCCAGTTTCCGTACATGGGGATTTTTTCCCTCGGAGTTAACACGGGTTTTGACTCCATTTTCTAAAATGTCCTTCGAGTGAGACTGTAAACCGAGATTCAGTGTGCATACGCATGCATAACATCTTGCACACACGTCAAATCCCATCACCAACTAACGGAAGAGGAGGTCAGTTTGCTATCGGTATGGATGATACGTAGACACCTAGTGTGTACAGAAAGAATGGAAATATGAATGCAAACTGAATGACTGACAGAGTGAATGACACGAGGAATGACTGAAGGTAGCACCAGCAGGCAAGCTCTTCAGTCGGCTCTAAGCAGGGAGACAGCCTCTTGCGTCAACGAGAGCGGGGGTTATAAAGCACTTAGAGCTTGGTCTCTTATCAAGGAGAGGTACTGAAAGAGTACTCATAATAACAATGATGATAATTATTCTTATTATTAATGAGCTATCCCATTATTGTTACTCATAGTAGTAGTAGTAGTAGTAGTAGTAGTAGTAGCAGCAGTAGTAGTAGTAGTAGTAGCAGTAGTAGCAGTAGTAGAAACAGTTGTTGCTGTTGTAATCTACTGTCGATCACCAGCTGTAGATCTGTATTGAAGGAAAGGTATCGTCACGGACGTGAAGATGTTGTTTTTTTTTTCTGTGGAGAGGTGATACGTAGTTCCAGATGTTCAAGTCTGTCCTGTCATGGCACACCTCTGTGGAACTGCTCTTCTTGCCAGCATGGATCCTAGATACTGGAGGTGCCTCTATATCTATTCAGTCTCTCTTGCCAGCATGGATCCTAGATACTGCAGGTGCTCTTCTTGCCAGCATGGATCCTAGATACTGCAGGTGCTCTTCTTGCCAGCATGGATCCTAGATACTGCAGGTGCTCTTCTTGCCAGCATGGATCCTAGATACTGCAGGTGCTCTTCTTGCCAGCATGGATCCTAGATACTGCAGGTGCTCTTCTTGCCAGCATGGATCCTAGATACTGCAGGTGCTCTTCTTGCCAGCATGGATCCTAGATACTGCAGGTGCTCTTCTTGCCAGCATGGATCCTAGATACTGCAGGTGCTCTTCTTGCCAGCATGGATCCTAGATACTGCAGGTGCTCTTCTTGCCAGCATGGATCCTAGATACTGAGGTGCTCTTCTTGCCAGCATGGATCCTAGATACTGGAGGTGCTCTTCTTGCCAGCATGGATCCTAGATACTGGAGGTGCTCTTCTTGCCACATGGATCCTAGATACTGGAGGTGCTCTTCTTGCCAGCATGGATCCTAGATACTGGAGGTGCTCTTCTTGCCACCATGGATCCTAGATACTGCAGGTGCTCTTCTCTTGCCAGCATGGATCCTAGATACTGGAGGTGCTCTTCTTGCCAGCATGGATCCTAGATACTGCAGGTGCTCTTCTTGCCAGCATGGATCCTAGATACTGGAGGTGCTCTTCTTGCCAGCATGGATCCTAGATACTGGAGGTGCTCTTCTTGCCAGCATGGATCCTAGATACTGGAGGTGCTCTTCTTGCCAGCATGGACCCTAGATACTGGAGGTGCTCTTCTTGCCAGCATGGACCCTAGATACTGGAGGTGCTCTTCTTGCCAGCATGGACCCTAGATACTGGAGGTGCTCTTCTTGCCAGCATGGATCCTAGATACTGGAGGTGCTCTTCTTGCCAGCATGGACCCTAGATACTGGAGGTGCTCTTCTTGCCAGCATGGACCTAGATACTGGAGGTGCTCTTCTTGCCAGCATGGACCCTAGATACTGAGGTGCTCTTCTTGCCAGCATGGACCCTAGATACTGGAGGTGCTCTTCTTGCGCATGGACCTAGATACTGGAGTGCTCTTCTTGCCGCATGGACCTAGATACTGAGGTGCTCTTCTTGCCAGCATGGACCCTAGATACTGGAGGTGCTCTTCTTGCCAGCATGGACCCTAGATACTGGAGGTGCTCTTCTTGCCAGCATGGACCCTAGATACTGGAGGTGCTCTTCTTGCCAGCATGGACCCTAGATCTGAGTGCTTTGCAGCATGCTTGAGTGCTCTTCTTGCCAGCATGGACCCTAGATACTGGAGGTGCTCTTCTTGCCAGCATGGACCCTAGATACTGGAGGTGCTCTTCTTGCCAGCATGGACCCTAGATACTGGAGGTGCTCTTCTTGCCAGCATGCACCCTAGATACTGGAGGTGCTCTTCTTGCCAGCATGCACCCTAGATACTGGAGGTGCTCTTCTTGCCAGCATGCACCCTAGATACTGGAGGTGCTCTTCTTGCCAGCATGCACCCTAGATACTGGAGGTGCTCTTCTTGCCAGCATGCACCCTAGATACTGGAGGTGCTCTTCTTGCCAGCATGCACCCTAGATACTGGAGGTGCTCTTCTTGCCAGCATGCACCCTAGATACTGGAGGTGCTCTTCTTGCCAGCATGCACCCTAGATACTGGAGGTGCTCTTCTTGCCAGCATGCACCCTAGATACTGGCAGGTGCTCTTCTTGCCAGCATGCACCCTAGATACTGCAGGTGCTCTTCTTGCCAGCATGCACCCTAGATACTGCAGGTGCTCTTCTTGCCAGCATGCATCCTAGATACTGCAGGTGCTCTTCTTGCCAGCATGCACCCTAGATACTGCAGGTGCTCTTCTTGCCAGCATGCATCATAGATACTGCAGGTGCTCTTCTTGCCAGCATGGATCATAGATACTGCAGGTGCTCTTCTTGCCAGCATGGATCATAGATACTGCAGGTGCTCTTCTTGCCAGCATGGATCATAGATACTGCAGGTGCTCTTCTTGCCAGCACGCATCATAGATACTGCAGGTGCTCTTCTTGCCAGCACGTATCATAGATACTGCAGGTGCTCTTCTTGCCAGCACGCATCATAGATACTGCAGGTGCTCTTCTTGCCAGCATGGATCTAGATACTGGAGGTGCTCTTCTTGCCAGCATGGATCCTAGATACTGCAGGTGCTCTTCTTGCCAGCATGGATCCTAGATACTGGAGGTGCTCTTCTTGCCAGCATGGATCCTAGATACTGCAGGTGCTCTTCTTGCCAGCATGGATCCTAGATACTGGAGGTGCTCTTCTTGCCACCATGGATCCTAGATACTGGAGGTGCTCTTCTTGCCACCATGGATCCTAGATACTGGAGGTGCTCTTCTTGCCACCATGGATCCTAGATACTGGAGGTGCTCTTCTTGCCACCATGGATCCTAGATACTGGAGGGTGGTCTACCTTTGACACTGTCCATAGCTCAGCGTGACGTCGACAGCTGAATGTTGTCTGGAGCTGTTGGTCAAAGTTTGTCTCTGCACTGACTTTTAGTCCACATGTACTTGAAACTTTCTCCTTCCTAGTGGCGAGTTCCTCTAATTGTGCTTGGCTGGTCCGAATCCTTCAATCATCACCGGGGTCACCCCCCCCCCACACACACACACACACACACACACACAAATAGTTGCCCTTCAATGAATATGAAGGTGTATGAGTCCAGAACTACTCCCTGTGTTATGATCTCAAGGTAGATGTTGAACACCATACGAAACAAGCTACAGCCATTGTGCACGCACATACTTGTTCCGACAAAGTGTGCTAGACTGATATCAATAACTTCAGCGTTGTTATCATCTTTATAGAAAGCGTTTTTTTATGATTTCAATTATGCTAGTGTCAAATGGGTCGTTCATCATAACTGGCCACGTACTCTTGCCAAACACTTTTAGAGGCTTTCTGACAGCCGGGCAGGGTGTGACAGAGAACACAACGATGTTGACACTGTTTTCCTATCACCATTCTGTACAGACATGCTCTTCCATGGCCTTAATCCTGCCTACCTGTCGTCCTATGAGATGTCTTCTTTCTAGCCTATGACACTGTTCAACATCACTTTCACAGAATGGCTAATTAGACTGATGGTCCTTCAATTTTGGAGGCGCTATATATTTTCTTTTCTTTTTTTTTTCTTCAGAAAAACGTGTGCTCTTATGAATCGTATGCATTCTTCAGGCTACCGTTTTCAGTGTGTTCGACGTTTTCTGGCTTATGATTGTCAGTGACAAGAAATCTTTGGCCCTTCACGTATTACGACCTTTGCTGACAATTTATACTTTCCCCCCACATTTTCTTCGTCTCCTCCATTTTTCCTTGGGGAGTGGGAACGTTCCCATATTTTAGTTACTATATTTGTTAGAATAGTCCAGTATACTGCTGTTCCATAACTGCACAGTGCTTTGCAGCCTTTAGTCTACCTTTCAGTGACTTTTTCATACCACGAGAAAGTGACGCTTTTGTCTTCTGTTGCAGTAGCCCTATGCTAGTGGGTGGAATGCAGTCATCTTGTCACCAATATTTGTTTGTCTCAAAGACTTCTGCAGTCCCGGGACCTTAATCCCTTACAAGACGTAACTTATTCCATGTGCTAGCTTGCTGCTAGTTCTTCAACAGAAATGGGATTGTCATCAGTACAATGTGACGACTGCCAGTGTCAGTGCCGGGAAAGGTCATAGTCTATGCTTTCTTTGCACTGGTATTTTGACAGTGAGGATAGTCGTGTTCAAGGTGTGGAATAGTCTCAGGTCGTTCTTTGGGAATTGGCACAGTTGTGTGGAATAAGAGTACGTGACATCATTGTACAATATGTACAGAACAGAGTACGTGACATCATTGTACAATATGTACATAACAGAAGGGAAGAAATAAAGAAGTTAAGATCAGAAAAAATGAGGCATAATGCCTACGTGACAAATTTAACTATTTGTTTAACTGTGATTTGAAGACAGACTATATGTTTAACTGTGATTTGAAGACAGACTATTTGTTTAACTGTGATTTGAAGACAGACTATTTGTTTAACTGTGATTTGAAGACAGACTATTTGTTTAACTGTGATTTGAAGACAGAGGAGCGAAGAGAAGTGCGTATTTGTATGTTATATCCACCGCCATAAATATCAATCGGTTACTCTGGTTAAATTTGTATTACGATGATTATAAATGTTGAACGGCTGGTTATTAATTGTTTGTGTTACTCTTGCTTTCAGTCCATTTATTATATTGCTTTCAGTTGTGTTCATCATACTTTCAGTTTGCACCCTGCGCCATTCTGTGTATACTTGTGTACATCTGCAGCTAGCTGTTTCAGCACACCCCATCCCTCAGTCAGATCATCTACAGCTGTTTCAACACATCCCATCCCTCAGTCAGATCATCTACAGCTGTTTCAACACACCCCATCCCTCAGTCAGATCATCTACAGCTGTTTCAGCACACCCCATCCCTCAGTCAGATCATCTACAGCTGTTTCAGCACACCCCATCCCTCAGTCAGATCATCTACAGCTGTTTCAGCACACCCCATCCCTCAGTCAGATCATCTACAGCTGTTTCAGCACACCCCATCCCTCAGTCAGATCATCTACAGCTGTTTCAGCACACCCCATCCCTCAGTCAGATCATCTACAGCTGTTTCAACACACCCCATCCCTCAGTCAGATCATCTACAGCTGTTTCAACACATCCCATCCCTCAGTCAGATCATCTACAGCTGTTTCAACACACCCCATCCCTCAGTCAGATCATCTACAGCTGTTTCAACACACCCCATCCCTCAGTCAGATCATCTACAGCTGTTTCAGCACACCCCATCCCTCAGTCAGATCATCTACAGCTGTTTCAACACACCCCATCCCTCAGTCAGATCATCTACAGCTGTTTCAACACACCCCATCCCTCAGTCAGATCATCTACAGCTGTTTCAACACACCCCATCCCTCAGTCAGATCATCTACAGCTGTTTCAGCACACCCCATCCCTCAGTCAGATCATCTACAGCTGTTTCAACACATCCCATCCCTCAGTCAGATCATCTACAGCTGTTTCAACACACCCCATCCCTCAGTCAGATCATCTACAGCTGTTTCAACACACCCCATCCCTCAGTCAGATCATCTACAGCTGTTTCAGCACACCCCATCCCTCAGTCAGATCATCTACAGCTGTTTCAACACACCCCATCCCTCAGTCAGATCATCTACAGCTGTTTCACACACCCCATCCCTCAGTCAGATCATCTACAGCTGTTTCAACACATCCCATCCCTCAGTCAGATCATCTACAGCTGTTTCAACACACCCCATCCCTCAGTCGGATCATCTACAGCTGTTTCAACACACCCCATCCCTCAGTCAGATCATCTACAGCTGTTTCAACACACCCCATCCCTCAGTCAGATCATCTACAGCTGTTTCAACACACCCCATCCCTCAGTCAGATCATCTACAGCTGTTTCAACACACCCCATCCCTCAGTCAGATCATCTACAGCTGTTTCAACACATCCCATCCCTCAGTCAGATCATCTACAGCTGTTTCAACACATCCCATCCCTCAGTCAGATCATCTACAGCTGTTTCAACACACCCATCCCTCAGTCAGATCATCTACAGCTGTTTCAACACACCCCATCCCTCAGTCAGATCATCTACAGCTGTTTCAACACATCCCATCCCTCAGTCAGATCATCTACAGCTGTTTCAACACATCCCATCCCTCAGTCAGATCATCTACAGCTGTTTCAACACATCCCATCCCTCAGTCAGATCATCTACAGCTGTTTCAAACACACCCATCCCTCAGTCAGATCATCTACAGCTGTTTCAACACATCCCATCCCTCAGTCAGATCATCTACAGCTGTTTCAACACACCCCATCCCTCAGTCAGATCATCTACAGCTGTTTCAACACACCCCATCCCTCAGTCAGATCATCTACAGCTGTTTCAACACACCCCATCCCTCAGTCAGATCATCTACAGCTGTTTCAACACATCCCATCCCTCAGTCAGATCATCTACAGCTGTTTCAACACATCCCATCCCTCAGTCAGATCATCTACAGCTGTTTCAACACACCCCATCCCTCAGTCAGATCATCTACAGCTGTTTCAACACACCCCATCCCTCAGTCAGATCATCTACAGCTGTTTCAACACACCCAGTCCCTCAGTCAGATCATCTACAGCTGTTTCAACACATCCCATCCCTCAGTCAGATCATCTACAGCTGTTTCAACACACCCCATCCCTCAGTCAGATCCAGAGCTTTGCTAGAAGTCTAATATCTGAAGAGAGAAAGAAATGAAAATAAAGAAGGAAATGAAACTAGAGATAAACGTAGAAAAATAAAAAGAAGCATAACAGTAGAAAACGTGTATCACTCAATATCATTCACCAGGGGAAGTTATTACTGGTAATAGTTGGCACGGCTGGGAGGATTTACTCCCCGTGTACATGTTGATCCTGCTGAACCATCCAGAATCTCTCATGTGATCCGGATTCGCACCATGGATCCGCCCCTAGGCTTCATTCCACTTTTCATCCAATTTTTGTCACATTTCAATCAGTAGTTTTTGCGCTGTCTTAGAGAAACCAAAGACTAGACAGACGAGCACAAGATGATTTCCTTGTCTTGTAAACAAAAAGAACGAGAACAAAAAAGGCAGAAACGTGCTGCTGACATCAAGCTATTAAAAATGAAGGACGAGGCACTGCACCCCAGCCCACACAGTGGTGAATTTCCTTGTGCGTCTTTGTCCTTTCGCAAAAGATCGATTGGGACAAGGGCAATGACTTGTCACCGAAGAAAAATTCGTTTTTTTATTTATCATCTTTGTTCTATGCTCCCCTTTCGCCCCCCCCCCCCCCCCCACACACACACGCACACACATCACCATCCACCTCCTTTCTCTGTGCTCCACTCCCATCCCGTTCCCCATCCTCGGCAAGCAATGAATTATGATAAGGACAAAACAACCTATAGAACAAACGTCATTTACTACTGCCTGGATTGCGTAGGATCATCCTGCATGACTTTGAACTATTGAATAGTGAAAAATATTTCTGCACTGTATCACATTGTTTTCTGTATGATAACTATTCCTGTGCGCTTTTTGTATCATAATTTGCTGGTTTGAAAGGCAATGCCATGTCCTGGGCCTTCTGTGTAATATTCTATTGACCCAGTTATGTTGTCTGTTTGTATTGAATGCATCCATTACTTTGTATTGTATAGTACTGCGATCTCTAAATGTCTCTTTTTGTCATAACATATGTCGCTAAATTGCAGTGCCGTTTCACAGGTTCTGCTATGCTTTGTTTTGTTTTTGCTTTTTGTCATGTTTACTTTCTTTGTCCATCAGCCGTTTGTCTGGGACTAGCCTTTGTTGCTGTGAGGTCGTTGTACACATCCTTAGCACATGCTGCACAGTGATATCAGTTAATCATCTTAATGAGACACCAGGGTCTGAATACCACCTGCTTAGCACATGCTGTACAGGTGATACCAGTCAATCATCTCAATGAGATCAGGGTCTGAATACCACCTGCTTAGCACATGCTGTACAGGTGATATCAGTCAATCATCTCCATGAGACCAGGCTCTGAATACCACATACTTAGCACATGCTGTACAGGTGATATCAGTCAATCATCTCCATGAGACCAGGGTCTGAATACCACCTAGAATCCAATGGAGAGGAGGAAAAAAAACAAGAAGTAAAAAATAATAAATGACGTCCTGAGCACCAGAGGTGGCCTGCTCAACCTGTGCTCTTGTCGCTCAAAGGTGGGAGCGTCTTCCAACCGGTCCATACTGTGGTGTCCAGCAAGAATGGACAGGGTAGTCTTTCCCTTCCTCCGCTCCTCCTCCGCTCCTTTCTGCTCCTGTCCTCCCCCACCCCACCCCACCCCCACCCCCAACCCCCGCCTTTCCTCTCCCTGATGGAGACAGACCAACAACGAAAAAGAACAAATCCTTCCTGTGCACCACCGTGGCCAAGTCATCGGCACCACGAAGACCACAGTCCTGCTGCCCTTAAATAATTGAAACTTACAGCCCTTGTCTTCCACTATCAGTGGAGCCATCGCCAGTGCCGATTTGTACTGACTTGTTGGTCACAGTGGTAACGACTTGCTGCCTTGTTCATTCCGAATGCTGTTGTTACAGGCGTGTCTTCTCTAAGGGCCGGTGTCTGCTCATTAACATTGTTATCGTTCCGCCCGTGGCCACCGAGAAGGGGGGATAATGACGGATAGTTCCAAAACAATCTCGGCATATGACTGCCTGTGGACATAAATTCACGATGAAGTCGGTAGGAAGCGGCAGGGAAATCCAAAGGAACATCAGCTCTCATTTTATCTGGCTTTGCGTGCGGCTGCTATTTGCTTGAGGTAATGGCCCGTTTCTTTTAGCTGTTTTATGTAAGTGTGCCCCCCCCACTCCCCTTCCACACTTATTCCATTTCCTCCAACATGATCATTGTCTTATATTAGCTTTAAAGAAAAGACGTTATATTGATGAAGAAAATACGCACAGACACACAGTCAAACACATACAGACAAATACACAAAAGCGCGCGCACGCACACGCACGCACATACACACACACACACACACACACACACACACACACACACACACACACACACACACACACACACACACACGCATACATATATACACGCCAAGAGAAAGAGGGGAGGAGAGAGAGAGAGAGAGAGAGAGAGAGAGAGAGAGAGAGAGAGAGAGAGACGCACGCGTTCGCACGTGACCACACACACACACACACACACACACACACACACACACACACACACACACACACACACACACACACACACACACACACACACACACACACACACACGCACACACACACTAAGTAACGTCCCATGGCAAACCTTTGGTTTGACAAGGCGCCGGGTCCATCTTGAGCTGTCGGCTTGATCGAAGTGGACTAATTAACGGATCAGATGGCTGGAGCTGTCTGCCTGATCAAAGGGGAGTAATTAACGGCTCAGATTGTTTGAGCTGTCGGCCTGATCAAAGGGACTAATTAACGGGTCAGATTGTTTGAGCTGTCTGCCTGATCAAAGGGGACTAATTAACGGGTCAGATTGTTTGAGCTGTCTGCCTGATCAAAGGGGACTAATTAACGGGTCAGATTGCATGCGGGCTGCTTTTTGCCGAGGCTAAGGATCTGGACATACTGTCGTCAGAGAGGCAGGATGTATGCGGGCTGCTTTTTGCCGAGGCTAAGGATCTGGACATACTGTCGTCAGAGAGGCAGGATGTATGCGGGCTGCTTTTTGCCGAGGCTAAGGATCTGGACATACTGTCGTCAGCGGGGCAGGATGCTAATCAGTGAAAGGTTGGCATACGCTGCTTGCTGCCGCTGTATTGTGTGTGTGTGTGGTGTGTGTGTGTGTGTGTGTGTGTGTGTGGGGTGTGTGGTGTGTGTGTGTGTGTGTGTGTGTGATAAAGCGAGACAGAGGAAGGGAGAGACAGACAGACAGACAGACGGACAGACAGAGTGTGTGCGTGCGTGCGTGCGTGTGTGTGTGTGTGTGTGTGTGTGTGTGTGTGTGTGTGTGTGTGTGTGTGTGTGTGTGTGTGTGTCTGTGTGTGTGTGTGTGTGTGTGTTTCCGTGCGTGCATGCGTGTGTGTATGTGTGTGTGTGTGTGTGTGTGTGTGTGTGTGTGTGTGTGTGTGTGTGTGTGTGTGTTCAATGCGAGAGGTGGACCCTGACAGCATATCTCCGGCCAAGGCAGTCAGGCACTAGACAGTAAATTCCGCATTCCGCATTCTCATACAAGGCACACAAGAAAACGCACAGTTATGCAGCAAGTCCATGCACTCCTGACAGACACAACCTTCCCCCCTCCCTCGCAGGTATCAAACGCCGTTAGCTTTCTTGACGCGGGCGTGTATCTCACCATGACTCTCTATTCAAGACCTTTCTCACTGGGTTCAGGGGAGAAAAGGCGCTCCAGGGATGGAGGGAGCCCTCATGAACAACATCCAAAGTGGGCAGGACACAACACACCTCTGTCCCGTTGCACAGGGCCAGGGACAGACAGCTGTGATACTCCTTGTCTGTTCAGGACCTCGCCACGGCACGCCTACAACTTACCATCGTGGGACGATGATGACATGGTAATGATAACATGCGTTACACTAAAAAACACACAAGACGAGAGAGAGAGAGAGAGAGAGAGAGAAGAGAGAGAGAGAGAGAGGGGGGACAGAGAGACAGACAGAGAGAGAGAGAGGGGGGGGGGAGGGAGGGAGGGAGGGAGAAAGTGGAGTGTAGAGAGGAAGAGGTTTAGGTAGATGGAGGTGGGGGGTGGGGGGCGAAGGAGTGGATTGGAGAGGGTGTGAGGGAAGGTGGGGGGGGGGGGAGGACAGGCAGACAGGAAGATACAACCTGGAAGGACACTGGTGTAAAATCTATATTGGCATCCTGGGAGCCTCCAGTTCCCTAATGAAGCAGGGGCGACAACTTACGAAGCCACACTACTCGATGACCAGGGAAAGGCACTGGTGAATTCTGTATGAGTCGATATCGACTGATTGATTAATGTTACTGTAACTGTCATGATCGTTTGTAGTAATGCTATTATTGTTTTCTTCACCATCATCATCCCCTTCATCGTCGTCGTCGTCATCATCATCATCATCTTCATCATTCATCATCATCATCATCATCATCATCATCATGAGCATCTGTGCCTTACATTCTGCAGACAGATTATACGGCACCATGTGATGAGCATTACTTACTGAGAAACAAACACAAACACACACGGAAATAGCGACTAGAGCCACACTAAGACACACAGTCTAAGAGAAAGAGCCAGGCAAACACACACACACACACACACACACACACACACACACACACACACACACACACACACACACACACACACACACGTACGCACGCACTCACGCACGCGCACACACACACACACACACACACACACACACACACACACACACACACACACAGAATGTGTGTGTGTGTGTGGAGAGAGAGAGAGAGGAGAGAGAGAGAGAGAGAGAGGGATAGAGAGGGGGAGGGAGACGTATGTGTATGACTGGATAGTGAAGGAGTGGAAGCGGAGGGGGGTTGCATCCAACGATAACCAAGGTCGCATTGTCCCTGGGCTGATTCCACGTGCTGATGATGTCAGACAGTCACCTCCATCTGCTAAACTATTCATGGTCACCTCCAGAAACAGCCCCTAGATCACCAAAGACACCGGGAAGCAAAGCAAATGTCATTTCTTTGTCTGCTCTCTCATCATTGTCTTCATCCACGTTGACGAATGAATGTGCACACATGGTCACGGTATGGACTACAGCACAGACCTAGTCCTCTGCGTGAAATGAGACATGTAACCCTGTCTCAAACACTTATGGACTACAGCACAGACCTAGTCCTCTGCGTGAAATGAGACATGTAACCCTGTCTCAAACACTTATGGACTACAGCACAGACCTAGTCCTCTGCGTGAAATGAGACATGTAGCCCTGTCTCAAACACTTATGGACTACAGCACAGACCTAGTCCTCTGCGTGAAATGAGACATGTAGCCCTGTCTCAAACACTTATGGACTACAGCACAGACCTAGTCCTCTGCGTGAAATGAGACATGTAGCCCTGTCTCAAACACTTATGGACTACAGCACAGACCTAGTCCTCTGCGTGAATGAGAATGTAGCCTGTCTCAACACTATGGACTACAGCACAGACCTAGTCCTCTTGCGTGAAATGAGACATGTAGCCCTGTCTCAAACACTTATGGACTACAGCACAGACCTAGTCCCTTGCGTGAAATGAGACATGTAACCCTGTTCTAACACTTATGGACTACAGCACAGACCTAGTCCTCTGCGTGAAATGAGACATGTAGCCCTGTCTCAAACACTTTTATCTAAACCTTTCCAATGGTACGCCACACACGCTTCAAGAAACAGTTCTTGGCGCAAGCCAAAATGCACACGCAAATTAAAAAAAACAACAACTGACTGTGATATGGGAAGTATTGTTTTGTACGTTGTTTATGTCTGTTACCTATTGTCTGAAAAAGGATGTATTGGTCCAAAATTTGACGGTTTGTTTACTTTTTCAAATTAAAATAAGCGTTATTTCAACTTGTTTCTTTTTTTTTGGTCATTTGAATGCTTTTGGCTGATTTGCAGTAACTTTGCATTATGTTTCGGTCACCAGATCTGAGTGCAGAAATATGCTTGAAGTATAATGTCTTTTGCGTTCTACGATCGACGCACTTTTTGCGGATATGGAATTTGAAGCCGTTTTGTCTGTTTTTTGCCCTGGTTTGTTAAAACAGGTCTTAAGCCAGTGGTTACCACTGGTTCACATTTAACAATGCGTGGCTCGTGTTGCAATCACATGGTGGATCAAAATAAGATGGAGACAAGCTCGCTTGTAAATGTAATCCTGGCGAAAGCTTCTGGTCGCATTACTCCAGGGCCGGCGCATCATGGCTGAATTATTCTAAGCACAATGCTAGCCTACCGCTCACTCGACTTCACCCATAACTTCTTCCTTTCTTTCTTTCAATGAAAATTTGAGCAGAGAACATCTTAATGTTCTATATGAATATAAAGGTTACGAATCTTGCCTTCATCTTTCACAGGAAAGAAGCTTTCCTTCAAAACAAAAAAGTTAACGTGCGGTTGTGTGTGTGTGTGTGTGCGTGTGCGTGCGTGCGTGCGTGCGTGCGTGCGTGCGTGCGTGTGTGTGTGTGTGTGTGTGTGTGTGTGTGTGTGTGTGTGTGTGTGTGTGTGTGTGTGTGTGTGTGTGTTTGTTTTGTTTTGTTTTCGGTTTTTGGTTTTTCTTTTTTTTTCTTTTTTGGTTTTCAAACAGGAGCTTTCTAGATTTGAAGGTAGTGTGGGTACAGTTGGATATTGAAACAAAAATAAAAACATGAATATTGGGCTGCCTAGCCAAGGAACAAACAAATGATAAACAAGTACAGCGTGTTTTAGCCTGGTAGGTCTCTTCAAGCAGGACACATAATATTCACACGATGAAAATGAAGGACGAACAGACAGTTACTTATCACTTCGATCTGAGTGCCAAATTCGTTCCCAGGTGAACAAAAAAGTTATTGATAGAACAGAGGCTGGCGGAGAGAAGCTACAGACTGCAATAAAATAATGTAAACAGAGACAAGAAGAAGAAGAAGAAGAAGAAGAAGAAGAAGAAGAAGAAGAAGAAGAAGAAGAAGAAGAAGAAGAAGATTTAGAAGAAGAAGAAGAAGAAGAAGAAGAAGAAGAAGAAGAAGAACAACAACAACAACAACAACAACAACAACGACAAAAACAACAACAACAACAACAACAACAACAGCAACAGCAACAGCAAGAAGGAGAAGGAGGAGGAGCGGGAGATGAAGAAGAATACAGAAAAACGGAAGGCAGTGAAATAGAAATCTAAGAAATATACATAATCGTAACAATATCAGAACTATATCAATAAAGAAAATGATTATATTAACACTGTTAAATAAATGTTGGCGAACCGCCCAGAGAAACGTGGACAAACGAGTCACAAGACAAAACAGAACGCGTTTCGACCTCTTAGGTCTTCCTCAGGTGAGAAACAAACGAATAAAACAACGAAAATTCACTTAGCTTTGATCGCTTCAGATCGCTTCACAGTTGAATTCAACGCCCTCTTCCTTGCGCTGAACTCTGAAGCGATCTGAAGCGTGCGTGCGTGCGTGCGTGCGTGCGTGTGTGTGTGTGTGTGTGTGTGTGTGTGTGTGTGTGTGTGTGTGTGTGTGTGTGTGTGTGTGTGTGTGTGTGTGTGTGTGTGTGTGGTTTAGTTGTGACTAGTGCTTTTAGACAAAATAGTGCGCTTTCAATTTCTTATGTTGCCAACGCTCACCCTCACCCCAAGCTCTCTCTCTCTCTCTCCTCTCTCTCTCTCTCTCTCTCTCTCTCTCTCTCCTCTCTCTCTCTCTCTCTCTCCCTCTCTCTTTCTCGTTCTCTTTCTGATATCTGTTTCCCGTCTCCTCTCTCGTATTCGTTTATTGTTTTTGTTTGTTTGTCATCCGTATCTGACAGTTTATTTGCTAATATTGTTTTTTTTTACTGTCCGCTTTTACTTCGTTTCTACAGGCTTTTTACTGTACAATATTGTTTCGAGTCTATGTTTACTGTAGCTTATTGTTTCAAGGGCTAAATGTTTACTGTAGCTTATTGTTTCAAGGGCTAAATGTTTACTGTAGCTTATTGTTTCAAGGGCTAAATGTTTACTGTAGCTTATTGTTTCAAGGGCTAAATGTTTACTGTAGCTTATTGTTTCAAGGGCTAAATGTTTACTGTAGCTTATTGTTTCAAGGGCTAAATGTTTACTGTAGCTTATTGTTTCAAGGGCTAAATGTTTACTGTAGCTTATTGTTTCAAGGGCTAAATGTTTACTGTAGCTTATTGTTTCAAGGGCTAAATGTTTACTGTAGCTTATTGTTTCAAGGGCTAAATGTTTACTGTAGCTTATTGTTTCAAGGGCTAAATGTTTACTGTAGCTTATTGTTTCAAGGGCTAAATGTTTACTGTAGCTTATTGTTTCAAGGGCTAAATGTTTACTGTAGCTTATTGTTTCAAGGGCTAAATGAGATTTCTGTATTGAGAGGAAATCAGCACTTTTCGTTTGTCCTTCATGGGGGCGGGGGTGGGGGAGGGGAAACAAGGAGTGAAATTAATGTTTCTGTAGCGGATGACTGTTGGAAGAAAACTGACGTCTGTTACAATCAATTTTACCGAATGTCAGTGTATGTGAGTAAATGTTGTTTTTGTGTGTGTGTGTGTGGTGTGTGTGTGTGTGTGTGTGTGTGTGTTGTGTGTGTTGGTGTGTGTGTGTGTGTGTGTGTGTGTGTGTGTACACACTTATAATTATATGAATCATAACTGATCATTTGATTCATTTTTATGACGTATAATTACACTACATAGCATCCACTAATGCCTGTGGATATATTTCCTTAGTCTCAGATAGGACAAGATGAAGAGAAAGCATTTTCTTGCTGAATTGTTGGCATTGGGAATACAGATCATCACTTAATCAGTCAGTCAACTAGACCTCTCTCTCTCTCTCTCTCTCTCTCTCTCTCTCTCTCTCTCACACAACACACACACACACACACACACACACACACACACACACACACACACAGGCGTGCGCGCGCGCGTTTGCACTCATGTACAGAGAGAGAGAGAGAGAGAGAGAGAGAGAGAGAGAGAGAGAGAGAGAGAGAGTATGCTCATAACCATACAAATGGACACCGACTAAAAGCTACAAAGCATTTGGAACATTCTGTACCTAGGAGTGTTTATTTTGTAATGTGTTTGTTCCTTCGTTTGGCAGCACAGTAATCCTGGCTTCGCTGTTGTTTCAATTCCCGCCAGCAGCCACCCCACTTTCAGACCTTCAGTCCTTCAGTCTTCAAAGAATGACGGAAGTCACAAGCGTTTTTGTGTCATCTTCAGAAAGGAACTGCCTCATGGATCCTATAACCTTCAGCTCATAGTAGCAGAT
>CM065737.1:427500-477500 GCA_033310375.1 Conus canariensis
TGTGTGTGTGTGTGTGTGTGTGTGTGTGTGTGTGTGTGTGTGTGTGTGTGTGTGTGTGTGTGTGAGAGAGAGAGAGAGAGAGAGAGAGAGAGAGAATGAGAGAGACACAGACAGACAGACAGACCTACAGACAGACAGAGAAAAAAGAGAGACAGTGTGTGTGTGTGTGTGTGTGTGTGTGTGTGTGTGTGTGTGTGTGTGTGTGAAAAAGATATAGATATATATATATATATATATATATATATATATATATATATACACTACTCAAAACAATTGAAGTACCACTTAGGAAAACTGCTGTCATTCGAAAGAAAACAAAGCTGAACATAATTTAATGATTGAATATTTTATTTTTATTATTCCTCAATCCATTCAAATTTATTCAAACACCGTGACAAAAAATTATCTTTGTTTTACACTTGATTAAAGAGGCATACCCCCAAAATGAAAAGTAACAAGAGTCTATGGTAGATGTCATGATGTTAATAACGGGTATGACCACCGTTCGCGTTCAAACAAGCGTCACATCGACGTCTCATGGAGTGCACCAGGCGGCGGAGAGTGTCCTGGGGGATCGCCTGCCACTCCTGCTCCAGCAACTGAAACAGCTGGTCCACGGTGTCTGCTGGAGGGTTGTGGGCCCGCACTCGCCTCCCCAGCACGTCCCACAGATGCTCTATGGGGTTCAAATCTGGTGACCTGGCAGGCCAGTCCATTCTTGTCACCTGCTGCCCTTGTAGGAACTGATTCACGATGGCGGCGCGGTGGCACGGCGCGTTGTCGTCCTGGAACTGGGCGCCCTGGCCAACTGCCCTCAGGGCGGGCATCACAAGGGGGCGGATGATGGTGTCGCGGTAGGTGGCACCGGTCAGGCGGCCTTCAACACGGTGTAGGGGGGTCCTGTGACGTAGGCTGAACCCACCCCACACCATCACGGACCCACCTCCATAGCGGTCATGCTCCCTGACGGCAGCGTCAACGTAGCGTTCTCCAGGACGTCGCCAGACGCGAACCCGCCCGTCGTTGAACCTGAGGGTGAACCTTGACTCGTCTGTGAAGAGTACTGTTGCCCATTCAGCTCTTGTCCACCTTCTATGACATGCTGCCCAGGCCCGACGATGAGCTCGATGCGCTGGGGTCAGTATTGATCTCACTGCTGGGGACCTTGACCTCAAGTTGGCGTCGTGGAGCCGGTTCCGAACTGTCTGGGTACTGACGTTGACGTTGCTGGCTTGTCGAAGCTGGTCTCGGAGTACTGTGGCACTGGCTGAACGGTCTCTCAGACAAGCGATAACAATGAACCGATCCTGCTGTCTGGAGGTGCTTCTCGTCCGTCCACGTCCCTGCTGTTCTTCAACACTTCCAGTGTTAAGCCAACGGTCTCTGAGCCTCAGAATGACTGGGTGACTCACTCCAAGCCGTCGACCAATCTCCCTCAAGCCAATACCTTCTTGGTACCATGCTATCGCTCTTCCTCTGTCGGTGTTGCTTAGTCGTTGTCTCGCAGGCATGGTTAAATCTTCCTAAATTTCGCGACTTTTTATACCCGTCAAATGTGCTAACTGATTGCAATTCTGCTCAGAAAAGACCTTGCTTTCACGTGCATCACATTTTTTTTTTCTTGCTGTGTCTGTGTCAAAATCTGGGAGCGACACAAGTTCGATAATTTTTCGGGATTTTTTTGCCTCAGATGCGACGCGGTAGATAACTGCTGACCGACTTTAACATAACAAAAATGCACGAGGAGTAGTATTTGAGAACCGGGTAAGCTTATCCAGCAGAGTTTATTCAATTATCAATATTAATTGGTTTATCAGAGCTTTTTAAAAATTGCATACAAAAATTAGGGGTGGTACTTCAATTGTTTTTAGTAGTATTATATATATATATATATATATATATATATATATATATATATATATATATTAAAAAATATTTTAAAAATGAAGTGGTAAAATCTACAAGCTTGTTTCTAGCGTTGCTATCTTCAGGATGTCTTTTGGGGCACGCCAACGATCTTTTATGGCGTGCGGGACTTGATTTCAACTCTGTGTGTGCAGGCGGATCTCATTTGCTGCACGTGCGGCCTGTGGTTCTTATTGGGGCCTGTTCAGGTGGAATGTGCTAGCAAAGATTTCCACTTGTGCCTGCAATTGTTTACAATTTCTACTTTTGTGTTCAGAGTTGCTAAGTGTGGTTTGCATAATATTAACCATTTTTCTGTGGAGCATAGATTGCATCTTTTTGAAATATTGTTGTATGGTGTTGCTCTTTTTATGATTTTCCATGATATGTTGTAGTCTATTTTTTTATCTTTGAAGAAGAAACATATGTAGGGATTACTGAAAACACTTTCAAAACCAGATACGCAAACCACAAACAGTCATTCAAAAATGAAAAATACAAAAATCAAACAGAGCTGAGCAAATACATCTGGAGACTCAAAGATAAAAAAATAGACTACAACATATCATGGAAAATCATAAAAAGAGCAACACCATACAACAATATTTCAAAAAGATGCAATCTATGCTCCACAGAAAAATGGTTAATATTATGCAAACCACACTTAGCAACTCTGAACACAAAAGTAGAAATTGTAAACAATTGCAGGCACAAGTGGAAATCTTTGCTAGCACATTCCACCTGAACAGGCCCCAATAAGAACCACAGGCCGCACGTGCAGCAAATGAGATCCGCCTGCACACACAGAGTTGAAATCAAGTCCCGCACGCCATAAAAGATCGTTGGCGTGCCCCAAAAGACATCCTGAAGATAGCAACGCTAGAAACAAGCTTGTAGATTTTACCACTTCATTTTTAAAATATTTTTTAACAGATGTTGCTCCCCAAGGGGTTGAGCACCTTCAGATTTTTTAAGAACTTTTTTATATTGTTCATATATATATATATATATATATATATATATATATATATATATATATATATATATATATATGAGTCCGATCCAGCGGACGAAAGGCCTAGGAGCAGGCAATACAAATAGATCTGCCTTCAGAAGGGATCACGATGGTTCCCTCAGGCAGCTAGTGAAGGGTTTCTCATATTTATAATATATTTCCCCCATTTTCTTTTTTTTTTTTTTTTCTTTTTTTTCTTTTTCTTTTTTTTTTTTTTTTTCTCAAAAAGTTCAAATCTTTGCGAAGTCATTATTGTAATGACCGAAGGGTTGTTGGCCTGCACTTGTTTTCCCCCACTACTTAATTGTTCAGCATTATATATATATATATATATATATATATATGTATATAGTGAGAGAGAGCGTGTGTGTGTGTGTGCGTGATTGCGTGTGCGCGCGTGTGTGTGTCTGTGTGGTGTGTGTGTGTGTGTGTGTGTGTGTGTGTGTGTGTGTGTGTGTGTGTGTGTGTGTGTGCGTGCGCGTGTGCGTGAGTGCGTGCGCGCGGGCGAGTTTATGTGTGTGTGTGTGTGTGTGTGTGTGTGTGTGTGTGTGTGTATGTGTGCGTGTGTGTGTGTGTGTGTGTGTGTGTGTGTGTGTGTGTGTGTGTGTGTGTGCTGAGAGTGCGGAAGGAGAAATAGGTATGGTGGCGAACAGCAGAGGTTTGAGCAGGGTATGAGCAGAGGTAGGAAATCATAAAAATGTGATTTGACGTTTGAATTTTGAGCCAGATGTTTTGTTCTTGTTTCTATATGTCCCCCGTAATGTAAATGCCTTGAGCTCTTAGTCATTCAGGATACATACACGTTCATTAATATTCCACCTTTATCCCCATTATTATTATCACTCCTATCACTGATTTCATTGCTAGATCATCTGAGACAAACTGCTTATCACTATTTTGGAACTGGGCATAGAACTCTGTTTCTACATTTCTTCACAAACATCTCTTCCACGGCAAACAAACACATCTGACAACTCCCATAGCAAGTGAAGATGTTCTTTGAATTTCTCATTAAGAAGCTGTGTCTTCTACAGTGTGTGATGACACACAACGTGTTGATGTTCGGACTAGAAAAACAAACACGGGCGCACCTACCACCTGTTGTACGTTTTCCGTTGCTTTTGTGCTTGCTTTTCCTTCTGTTTTAATCAAACAAGAAGTGCCCACAAAGATAACAATTCTGCTGCAGCAATCTTGTTGTCAGCGGCTGCTGGCATGGACCAGTTAGGAACCATCCATAGTTTTGCTTCTAACAGGCTGATCTGCTTACATTTGGCGGCCAACGTATGCACACTGCACACGGATAAATGAAATTACGTACTTCAGATTTGCGGCCACACGCTCTGTACACTGACTGCATATGTATTCATGGATTTTCAGCTAATGTGTACCCAGCCTTACTCGACAGGTTTCAAAATGTAAATTAGACCATGACAAAGAAGAAACCCTGCAAAAACAGAACTAATGAGTAGACAAACCAGGTAGTAAATAAATTACAAAACAGGTGCAACGCGTTTCGACCTATTGGGTCTACTTTCTTCAGGACAAACAACATACATGGAAACGAAGGGCGAACAAACGGTCACTCATCTCTTTGATCTGGGTGCAAAATGTCGCGTAGGTGACAAACTAAAACAGGGACTGGAACTGAAGATAACAGGTTGGAGGCTTGGTAATTATATTTTTAATTTAATGTTTCAATTTTTGCCTGCAGTCAGCCCGATACGAAACCAAGCTTTGTGTCCATGAGCCTGTCCTGGTTATCCTGATCAGTTCAGAGGAGGAAAGTCCGTCA
The DNA here is from genome assembly GCA_033310375.1 of Conus canariensis. NCBI lineage: Eukaryota > Metazoa > Mollusca > Gastropoda > Neogastropoda > Conidae > Conus > Conus canariensis. The sequence goes on from CM065737.1 coordinate 432,216, forward strand.
CCTGTCTTTGTTACTGGTTATCCTGATCAGATCAGAGGAGGAAAGTCCGTCACCTGTCTTTGTTACTGGTTATCCTGATCAGATAGAGAGGAGGAAAGTCCATCACCTGTCTTTGTTACTGGTTATCCTGATCAGATCAGAGGAGGAAAGTCCGTCACCTGTCTTTGTTACTGGTTATCCTGATCAGATCAGAGGAGGAAAGTCCGTCACCTGTCTTTGTTACTGGTTATCCTGATCAGATCAGAGGAGGAAAGTCCGTCACCTGTCTTTGTTACTGGTTATCCTGATCAGTTCAGAGGAGGGAAGGCCGTCACCTGTCTTTGTTACTGGTTATCCGATCAGTCAGAGAGGAAGGCCGTCACCTGTCTTTGTTACTGGTTATCTGATCAGTGTGAGGAGAAAGTCCGTCACCTGTCTTTGTTACTGGTTATCCTGATCAGTTGTGAGGAGGAAAGTCCGTCACCTGTCTTTGTCACCCACCAGCCTCTCTTTCAACCGCGGTACCATGAGCTGCCAGGACAAAAAAGAAAGAAAGAAAAAAAAAACATCCAGCACACATTTGCAGACAATGAGGCTTCTCCAACTTACACTCCCACAGCTCTTCGGTGACTTCAACACAGGAAAAAAGAACCATTCGTATGAAGGTTAAGAAATCGTCCTACTGATTGAAATGTATTTCATATAAGTGGGGGCCGGAATAGTTCAGTGGTAGAGCGCCGGACGCCTGATCTTGGTGATCCCGGGGTTGCGGGTTCGAATCTCCACCGGGCCGTTTCGGTACAGGGGAGATTTTTTCCCTCGGAGTTAACATTGGTTCTGACTCCATTTCCCATACAGTTCTTCGAATGAGACTATAAACCGAGGTTCCGTGTGTGAACGCACGCGTATTATCTTGCACACACGTAAAATCTCATCACCAACTTTCGGAAGAGGCCAGTTTGGCCGTTAGTATGGATGACACGTTACACATAGCAAGCACCCTGCGTGAGAAATGGAAATAATGAAGGAAGTAAGGAAACTGAGTGAACGATATTGAATGATATTGACTGGATGACACGGGAAACGACTGAATGAAGCGTCAGCTGGCAGCTCTTTAGTCGGCACTATCCAGGTAGGCAGCCCGTCGTGTAAACGAGTGTGGATTGTAAAGCGCTTAGAGCTTGGTCTCTAGCCGAGGATAGGCGCTATACAAGTATTCATAATGATGATAATAATAATAATGATAATAATCAGTGTATGTATAGATTTGTTCTGCGTACAGTCATAGGAGGATGTGTGCAGTTTGTGCATAGTGTTGTCCAGTGAGACATGATGGCAGTGGCGCCGTCAGCCGTTGTTTTATGAGGTGATAGTGTTGTCCAGTGAGACATACGCAGTGGCGCCGGTCAGCCGTTGTTTAATGAGGTGATAGTGTTGTCCAGTGAGACATGATGGCAGTGGCGCCGGTCAGCCGTTGTTTAATGAGGTGATAGTGTTGTCCAGTGAGACGTGATGGCAGTGGCCCCGGTCGGCCGTTGTTTAATGAGGTGATAGTGTTGTCCAGTGAGACATGACGGCAGTGGCCCGGTCAGCCGTTGTTTTATGAGGTGATAGTGTTGTCCAGTGAGACATGACGGCAGTGGCCCCGGTCAGCCGTTGTTAATGAGGTGATAGTGTTGTCCAGTGAGACATGACGGTAGTGGCACCGGTCAGCCGTTGTTTTATGAGGTGATAGTGTTGTCCAGTGAGACATGACGGCAGTGACACCGGTCAGCCGTTGTTTTATGAGGTGATAGTGTTGTCCAGTGAGACATGACGGAGTGGACACCGGTCAGCCGTTGTTTTATGAGGTGATAGTGTTGTCCAGTGAGACATGACGCAGTGGCGCCGGTCAGCCGTTGTTTCATGAGTGAGGTGACGGCGGCGACTGCCTCACAGATGGACAACATGGAACACCTGAATGTGACTGATGGTCACCTTTGTTTTTTGTATCGTGAATAGTGACTTTTCAGAAGTTTAGTACATGTATAGTCCTCGGTAACACCGTACAACGAACACGTTAGTATTATCTGCAGTCGAAGCTTCGACAGTAGCCTGGCAGGATGCTGTTACCTTTAAATAAAGATTGTCATGACATTGTTAAGGTTTGCCTTTTTTTTTTTTTTTTCTTTTGTGTTTTTTTTCTCTTTGTATTTGTGTTGTTGTTGTTGTTGTATTTGTTGTTGTGTGGTGTATTGTTTGTTGTTTGTTTGTTTGTTTACTGTGAATCAGATGGAAATGAAAACTGCACAATCAAAATTTAGGAGTATTTTCTGCAATGACGTAAGCATTCAAAGTCAGTGGACAAGAGCCTAAAAAAGATTTTTCAGCGAAGTAGTTATAGGGGTTAGAATTAGTCTGTAGTCTTATCATCGTGTTATTTTTGTCTGTGTTATGTGTGTGTTATTTATCTCGTGGTTTGTTGTTGTGTTTGTAGTCTGTAGTTATATGTGGTTATTGTTGTCTGTGTTAATGTATCTGTAGTCTGATATCGTGGTTTTGTTGTCTGTGTTAATGTAGTCTGTAGTCTTATTCATCGTTGTTATTGTTGTCTGTGTTAAATGTAGTCTGTAGTCTTATCATCGTGGTTATGTTGTCTGTGTTAAATGTAGTCTGTAGTCTTATCATCGTGTTATTGTTGTCTGTGTTAAGTGTAATCTGTAGTCTTATCATCGTGGTTATTGTTGTCTGTGTTAAATGTAGTCTGTAGTCTTATCATCGTGGTTATTGTTGTCTGTGTTAAATGTAATCTGTAGTCTTATCATCGTGGTTATTGTTGTCTGTGTTAAATGTAGTGTGTAGTCTTATCATCGTGATTATTGTTGTCTGTGTTAAATGTAGTGTGTAGTCTTATCATCGTGGTTATTGTTGTCTGTGTTAAATGTAGTGTGTAGTCTTATCATCGTGATTATTGTTGTCTGTGTTCAGTGTAATCTGTAGTCTTATCATCGTGGTTATTGTTGTCTGTATAATGTTCTGTAGTCTATCAACGTTGGTTATTGTTGTCTGTTGTAAATGTATATCTTGATAGTCTTTACGTGGTATTGTTGTCTGTGTGAAATGTAGTGTGTAGTCTTATCATCGTGATTATTGTTGTCTGTGTTCAGTGTAATCTGTAGTCTTATCATCGTGGTTATTGTTGTCTGTGTTAAATGTAGTGTGTAGTCTTATCATCGTGATTATTGTTGTCTGTGTTCAGTGTAATCTGTAGTCTTATCATCGTGGTTATTGTTGTCTGTGTTAAATGTAGTGTGTAGTCTTATCATCGTGATTATTGTTGTCTGTGTTAAGTGTAATCTGTAGTCTGATCATCGTGGTTATTGTTGTCTGTGTTCAGTGTAATCTGTAGTCTTATCATCGTGGTTATTGTTGTCTGTGTTCAGTGTAATCTGTAGTCTTATCATCGTGGTTATTGTTGTCTGTGTTCAGTGTAATCTGTAGTCTTATCATCGTGGTTATTGTTGTCTGTGTTAAATGTAGTGTGTAGTCTTATCATCGTGATTATTGTTGTCTGTGTTCAGTGTAATCTGTAGTCTTATCATCGTGGTTATTGTTGTCTGTGTTAAATGTAGTGTGTAGTCTTATCATCGTGATTATTGTTGTCTGTGTTAAGTGTAATCTGTAGTCTTATCATCGTGGTTATTGTTGTTTGTCTGCCCCCCGTCACGTAGATGACCTTCATCCTCACGTTCTCATCGAAACTATTCAAAGATTTGTCGATTGCCAGTTAGGACTAAATGTTGCACTCATCCTCTGGATCAGCTGCTCTGTTAGCAAGGTGAGTACAACTAGACCTCGCAGTACTGACATTTGGCCAAAACCTGATAAAAAGAACAAAAAGGCACGGCAACACCTGTTTTCTTTTCCCCCCACATTTACAACATGTACATTGCGCAGCATGCATTCAGCTGTTTCTAATCACTTTAATTCACGAATGGATTGAAAAAGAAAGGTAAACGTTTCTATAGCCCATCGCTGTAGAGGTAGTACACTATCGGAGGCTCCGACCGTTTTCTAGGGCACGGCATGATGAGCTGCGGAGCCATTCACTTCGACTCACGCCAGCAAAATCAAAAGAAACTCGCCACAGAATGGAAGAAAGTTCAGTATACATGTGGACTGTAAGATCAGGGCAGAAGAGAACATATCTATGACCAACTGCTGCAGACAACATTCAGCTGTGCGACGTCACCTCAGCTATGACATGTGAAGGAAGACCACCTCAATTATCTATGATCCATGCTGGCAAGAAGAGCACCTCCAGTATCTATGATCCATGCTGGCAAGAAGAGCACCTCCAGTATCTATGATCCATGCTGGCAAGAAGAGCACCTCCAGTATCTATGATCCATGCTGGCAAGAAGAGCACCTCCAGTATCTATGATCCATTGCTGGCAAGAAGAGCACCTCCAGTATCTATGATCCATGCTGGCAAGAAGAGCAGTTCAACAGAAGTGTGCCATGACAGGACAGACTTGAACATCTGGAACTACGTATCACCTCTCCACAGAAAAAACCTCTTCACATCCGTGACGATACCTTTCCTTCAATACAGTTCTACTGCTGGGTACTGACATTAGGTTAATAATAATAATGATAATGATAATAATAATAATGATAATAACGATGATAATACTAATAATAATGATGATGATAATCATCATCATCATCATCATCATCATCATAATCATCATCATCATCACATCATCATCACATCATCATCATCATCATCATCATCATCATCATCATCATCATCATCATCATCATCATCATCATCATCAAGAGAAGAAGAAGAAGAAGAAGAAGAAGGATCATGATGATGATGATGGTGATAGAACTCAATGATTTTATTATCATTACCATTATTATCATTATCATCATTATTATTATTATTAATATTATCATCATCATTATTATCATTATTATATTATATTATTATTATTATTATTATTACTATTATTTTCATCATTGTTATTATATTATTACTATTATTATTATTGTTATTATGAGCTTTACAATCCACACTCTCGTTACGCAATAGGTTGTCTACTTGGGTAGAGCCGAGTGAAGCGCTTGCCTGCTGGTGCTACCTTCACTCGTTCCCCGTGCCATTCACTCTGTCAGTCATTCAGTTTGCATTCATAGTTCCATTCTTTCTGTGCATGCTATGTGTCTATGTGTCACTCATTCTAACGGCCAAACTGGCTTCTCTTCCGTGGGTTGGTGATATGATTTTACGTATGTGCAAGACGCTATGCCTGCGTTCACGCACTGTACCTCGGTTTACAATCTCATTCGAAGGGCTTCTCGGGAAAAAGAGTCAGAGCCAGTATCAGTTCCGAGGGGGAAAATCTCCATGTACGGAAACTGGCCAGCAGAGATTCGAACCCGCAACCCCAGGATCACCAGAATAACGAGCCGGCGCCCTGCCAACTGAGCTATTCCGGCGCTCTGCCAACTGAGCTATTCCGGCGCCCTGCCAACTGAGCTATTCCGGCGCCCTGCCAACTGAGCTATTCCGGCCCCCTAGAGTGTGAAAAATCGGGCGTTAAAGACTAAATATTTCAGACAGATTCTTCACTTTACATGCACACGAGGATCTTAAAATCAATGACCACGTCAGGCTGCTGGTAATTGCGGACACTGACCGACAGTGTCCTCGTCTCATAATTATCAAGCACCGTACGTTTCTCATCATCATCATCATCATCATCATCATCTCATCATCATCATCATCATCATCATCATCACCATCAACATATCATCATCATCATCATCATCTTGTAATTATGCGAAAGTAGGAAAGAGTGTTACTTCAGTGACGAGTCACAAACTACCTCTGGTCTAGTCGATCTTTCCTTTATGAACAATCTTTTCACTAGGGACAACGCCTTGAAATCATTGGTTAGCCGATAACACACGCCTTCGTTGTTGATCTGGTGAAGGTGTCTTTAAATCCTTCTCTTTTCCTTCCTCTTTCAGACTGCTCATGTTTATCTGTCTCTCTTTCTTTGTCCGTTCCTCCCTTTCTTCCATCCAGATGTTTGTCTTTCTCAATAATCCCTATCTTTTAAAAAAAAATCTCCCAACCCTCTGTCTGTCTGTCTGACTGTCTGTCTGTCTGTCTGTCTGTCTCTGTCTCTGTCTGTCTGTCTGTCTGTCTCTCTCTCTCTCCTCTCTCTCTCTCTCTCTCTCTCTCTCCCCCCCCCTCTCTCTCTCTCTCCCTCTCTCTCTCTCTCTCTCTCTCTCTCTCTCTCTCTCTCTCTCTCTCTCTCAGACCTGCGTGGAAACCGATGTGTGGCGACTGGCCGCTTCACTGAAGGAATGGAAGGAGAAGGGGATGAGGGTGGAGGGGGTGGCCTGGCCTCCATCCAGGGACGGTCAGATATACTGTCTGGTGCATAGAGTGCTGAGCGAAACACAGGGCATCAACAGGACAACCAGGTAGCAACAACTGCCTCTGTCTGTCTGTCTGTCTGTCTGTGTCGCTCTCTCTGTCTGTCTGTCTGTCTGTCTGTCTGTCTGTCTGTCTCTCTCTGTCTCTGTCTCTGTCTGTCTGTCTGTCTGTCTGTCTGTCTGTCTCTCTCTCTCTGTCTGTCTGTCTCTCTCTCTCTCTCTCTCTCTCTCTCTCTCTCTCTCTCTCTCTCTCTCTCAAGGTACTTCGGCCTGCATGGAAAGAGGGGTGTGGCATCTCACTACTTCACTGGGGAATGGGAGAGGGGGTGGAGACTTCACTAGGCAATGGGAGAGGGGGTGGAGACTTCACTGGGGAATGGGAGAGGGGGTGGAGACTTCACTAGGCAATGGGAGAGGGGGTGGAGACTTCACTAGGCAATGGAGAGGGGGTGGAGACTTCACTAGGCAATGGGAGAGGGGGTGGAGACTTCACTAGGCAATGGGAGAGGGGGTGGAGACTTCACTGGGAATGGGAGAGGGGGTGGAGACTTCACTGGAGAATGGAAGAGGGGGTGGAGACTTCACAGGGCAATGGGAGAGGGGGTGGAGACTTCACTGGGGAATGGGAGAGGGGGTGGAGACTTCACTGGTGAATGGAAGAGGGGGTGGAGACTTCACTGGTGAATGGAAGAGGGGGTGGAGACTTCACTAGGGAATGGGAGAGGGGTGGAGACTTCACTAGGGATTGGGAGAGGGGGTGGATACTTCACTGGGAATGGGAGACGGGGTGGAGACTTCACTAGAGAATGGGAGAGGGCGTGGAGAGATCACTGGGGAATGTGAGAGGGGGTAGAGACTTCACTAGGGAATGGGAGAGGGGGTGGAAACTTCACTGGGGAATGGGAGAGGGGGTGGAGACTTCACTGGGGATTGGGAGAAGGGGTGGAGACTTCACTAGGGATTGGGAGAGGGGATGGAGACTTCACTGGGAAATGGGAGAGGGGGGTGGAGACTTCACTAGGGAATGGGAGAGGGGTGGAGACTTCACTAGGGAATGGGAGAGGGGTGGAGACTTCACTAGGGAATGGGAGAGGGGGTGGAGACTTCACTAGGGATTGGGAGAGGGGGTGGATACTTCACTGGGGAATGGGAGACGGGGTGGAGACTTCACTAGAGAATGGGAGAGGGCGTGGAGAGATCGCTGGGGAATGTGAGAGGGGGTAGAGACTTCACTAGGGAATGGGAGAGGGGGTGGAAACTTCACTGGGGAATGGGAGAGGGGGTGGAGACTTCACTGGGGATTGGGAGAAGGGGTGGAGACTTCACTAGAGATTGGGAGAGGAGATGGAGACTTCACTGGGAAATGGGAGAGGGGGTGGAGACTTCATTAGGGAATGGGAGAGGGGGTGGAGACTTCACTAGGGAATGGGAGAGGGGGTGGAGACTTCACTGGGGAATGGGAGAAGGGGTGGAGACTTCACTGGGAATGGGAGAGGGGTGGAGACTTCACTAGGCAATGGGAGAGGGGGTGGAGACTTCACTGGGAATGGGAGAGGGGGTGGAGAGATCACTGGGAATGGGAGAGGGGGTGGAGAGATCACTGGGGAACGTGAGAGGGAGTGGAGACTTCACTAGGGAATGGGAGAGGGGTGGAGACTTCACTGGGGAATGGGAGAGGAGGTGGAGACTTCACTGGGGAATAGAGAGAGGGGGTGGAGACTTCACTGGGCAATGGGAGAGGGGGTGGAGAATTCACTGGGGAATGGGAGAAGGGTTGGAGACTTCACTGGAATGGGAGAAGGGGTGGGAGACTTCACTGGGGAATGGGAGAGGGGGTGGAGACTTCACTGGGGAATGGGAGAGGGGGTGGAGACTTCACTGGGGAATGGGAGAGGGGGTGGAGACTTCACTGGGGAATGGGAGAGGGGGTGGAGACTTCACTGGGGAATGGGAGAGGGGGTGGAGACTTCACTGGGGAATGGGAGAGGGGTGGGTGGAGACTTCACTAGGGAATGGTAGAGGGGGTGGAGAAGGAGAAAAGGTTGGAGAGGGGGCTTAACCTCAGTGCAGGGACTGTCAGGTAAACTGTCTGGTGTATAGCATGCTAAAAGAAACGCGGGGCATTAACAGAATCGTGTTGATGACTGGACAGCCAGGTAGCTTCAACAGTCGGTGTCTCTGTCTCATAGTCAGTACCTATGAGGTTGCGTGGAGGAGCACAGAGTGTTCTTCAGTATTTGCTGTTTTCTTTTGTTCAATATGCTTTACAATACCTATGAATGTGCCTTTACAATACTTTTACATATGATTTTTTGTGCGAAGTATAATCCACCCCTTCGTAAGGGGCCATGGCCTATAATGAATAAATCACCTGTACACGTATCTCCTTCACAGACAAACACACACACCCTCCCCTCCCCTTCTCAAATACCCGGCCTCTTTTCCGCACAAACGTATAAAACTATGGTGTAGTTCGAGGAGATACACGCCATGATAGCCAGTCCCGTGCAAGATTGAGACCTTTGAGGAGTGTAGGCCGCTACGCTGTTTTTGGTACCATGACATCATCTCACTTTCTCTGTGTCAGTCCAAACGCGTTCTTCCCGTTTAGGCAGCGGGATCCCCTAAGGACGTCCTGGACGTTCCCACCTTGTCTGAGGCCTATACCTGAGGGCGGATAGCAGTCTGCATGAAGGCAGTTGAGGAGGGGTGGAAGGGGCAAACACAAAGGCAAGGTGGAGAAGATAATAGGAGGACAGTGCTCTCCCCTACCGGTGCGGATCGGAAGTCATGTGCACGGACTGCGCGCGTGACAAGTGCCCGGTTGTTTTCTGACTGCGCGGCTCAATTGTGAGTGGGCAGAAGGCAGGGGGAACTGTTGTCAGTGGGCAGTAGGCAAGGGGAACCGTTGTGAGTGGACAGTAAGCAGGGGGAATCGTTGTGAGTGGGCAGTAGGCAGGGGGAACCGTTGTGAGTGGGCAGTAAGCAGGGGGAACCGTTGTGAGTGGGCAGTAGGCATGGGGAACCGTTGTGGAGTGGACAGTAAGCAGGGGGAACCGTTGTGAGTGGGCAGTAGGCAGGGGGAACCGTTGTGAGTGGGCAGTAGGCAGGGGGAACCGTTGTGAGTGGACAGTAAGCAGGGTGAACCGTTGTGAGTGGGCAGTAGGCAGGGGGAACCGTTGTGAGTGGGCAGTAGCAGGGAACCGTGTGAGTGGCAGTGGCTGGGGAACCGTTTTGTGGGAAGAGGGAACGTTGGAGTGGGCAGTAGGCATGGGGAACTGTTGTGAGTGGGCAGTAGGCAGGGGGAACCGTTGTGAGTGGGCAGTAGGCATGGGGAACTGTGTGAGTGGCAGTAGCGGAACCGTTGTGATGGGCAGTAGCATGGGCGTGGGGAGTAGGCTGGATTGTGAGTGGGCAGTAGCATGGGGAACCGTTGTGAGTGGGCAGTAGGCATGGGGAACGTTGTGAGTGGGCAGTAGGCAGGGGAACCGTTGTGAGTGGGCAGTAGGCATGGGGAACCGTTGTGAGTGGGCAGTAGGCAGGGAACGTTGTGAGTGGCAGTAGGCAGGGGAACCGTTGTGAGTGGGCAGTAGGCATGGGGACGTTGTGAGTGGGCAGGACTGGGGCAGTTGGGGAATCGTTGTGAGTGGGCAGTAGGCACAGGGGAACCGTTGTGAGTGGGCAGTAGGCATGGGGAACCGTTGTGAGTGGGCAGTAGGCAGGGGAACCGTTGTGAGTGGGCAGTAGGCACGGGGAACCGTTGTGAGTGGGCAGTAGGCAGGGGAACTCGTTGTGAGTGGGCAGTAGGCAATGGGGAACCGTTGTAGTGGGGAGTAGGCAGGGGGAATCGTTGTGAGGGGCAGTAGGCAGGGGAATCGTTGTCAGCGGGCAGTAGGCATGGGGAACTGTTGTCAGGGGCAGTAGGCATGGGGAACGTTGTCAGGGGCAGTAGGCATGGGGAACCGTTGTCAGCGGGCAGTAGGCATGGGAACTGTTGTCAGCGGCAGTAGGCATGGGGAACTGTTGGGCAGTGGGAGGGTCAGGTAGGCAGTAGGGGAACTGTTGTCAGTGGGCAGTAGGCATGGGTAACTGTTGTCAGCGGGCAGTAGGCATGGGGAACTGTTGTCAGCGGGCAGTAGGCATGGGTAACTGTTGTCAGCGGGCAGTAGGCATGGGGAACGTTGTCAGCGGGCAGTAGGCATGGGTAACTGTTGTCAGCGGGCAGTAGGCATGGGTAACTGTTGTCAGCGGGCAGTAGGCATGGGTAACTGTTGTCAGCGGGCAGTAGGCATGGGGAACTGTTGTCAGCGGGCAGTAGGCATGGGTAACTGTTGTCAGCGGGCAGTAGGCATGGGGAACTGTTGTCAGCGGGCAGTAGGCATGGGGAACCGTTGTCAGCGGGCAGTAGGCATGGGTAACTGTTGTCAGTGGGCAGTTGGCAGGGGGAACTGTTGTCAGTGGGCAGTTGGTAGAGGAAACCGTTGTGAGTGGGCAGTAGGCATGGGGAACTGTTGTGAGTGGGCAGTAGGCAGGGGGAACCGTTGTGAGTGGGCAGTAGGCAAGGGGAGCCGTTGTGAGTGGGCAGTAGGCATGGTGAACCGTTGTGAGTGGGCAGTAGGCAGGGGGAGCCGTTGTGAGTGGGCAGTAGGCATGGTGAACCGTTGTGAGTGGGCAGTAGGCAGGGGGAACCGTTGTGAGTGGGCAGTAGGCAGGGGAAACTGTTGTGAGTGGGCAGTAGGCAGGGGGAACCGTTGTGAGTGGGCAGTAGGCAGGGGAAACTGTTGTGAGTGGGCAGTAGGCAGGGGGAGCCGTTGTGAGTGGGCAGTAGGCAGGGGGAACCGTTGTGAGTGGGCAGTAGGCAGGGGGAGCCGTTGTGAGTGGCAGTAGGCAGGGGGAACCGTTGTGAGTGGCAGTAGGCATGGGGAACCGTTGTGAGTGGGCAGTAGGCATGGGGAACCGTTGTGAGTGGGCAGTAGGCAGGGGAACTGTTGTGAGTGGGCAGTAGGCAGGGGGAACCGTTGTGAGTGGGCAGTAGGCAGGGGAAACTGTTGTGAGTGGGCAGTAGGCATGGTGAACCGTTTGTGAGTGGGCAGTAGGCATGGGGAACCGTTGTGAGTGGGCAGTAGGCAGGGGGAGCCGTTGTGAGTGGGCAGTAGGCAGGGGGAACCGTTGTGAGTGGGCAGTAGGCAGGGGAGCCGTTGTGAGTGGCAGTAGGCAGGGGGAACCGTTGTGAGTGGCAGTAGGCATGGGGAACCGTTGTGAGTGGGCAGTAGGCATGGGGAACCGTTGTGAGTGGGCAGTAGGCAGGGGGAACTGTTGTGAGTGGGCAGTAGGCAGGGGGAACCGTTGTGAGTGGCAGTAGGCATGGGGAACCGTTGTCAGTGGGCAGTAGGCACGGGGAACCGTTGTGAGTGGGCAGTAGGCAGGGGAAACTGTTGTGAATGGGCAGTAGGCATGGGGAATCGTTATGAGTTGGCAGTAGGCAGGGGGAACCGTTGTGAGTGGGCAGTAGGCAGGGGGAACCGTTGTGAGTGGGCAGTAGGCACGGGGAACCGTTGTGAGTGGGCAGTAGGCATGGGGAACCGTTGTGAGTGGGCAGTTGGCAGGGGGAACCGTTGTGAGTGGGCAGTAGGCAGGGGGAACCGTTGTGAGTGGGCTGTTGGCAGGGGGAACCGTTGTGAGTGGGCAGTAGGCATGGGGAACCGGTGTGAGTGGGCTGTTGGCAGGGGGGAACCGTTGGGAGGGGGCAGTTGGCCGGGGGAACCGTTGTGAGTGGGCACTAGTCAGGGGGAATCGTACAACTTTCATTGCACCGGTCACTGGGATCGGCCAGTTCAGTAAAAAGCCTGTTTTGAAATGAGAAAAGAACAGGAACAGACGAGAATAGAGTTTGACCAAACATAAACACTGTCTTATGCTAAAATACAGTGTTCCTCCTTCCCTTCCTCTCTCACCACCCCCCTCCTCTCCCTCCTCCTCCTCTCTCTCTCTCTCTCTCTCTCTCTCTCTCTCTCTCTCTCTCTGAAGGTCTGTCTCTCTCATACAGTTGCTCCTAAAAGCAAAGAAGTCATGATCACGTTACATTTCTCCGTAAATCTTCGCACCTTACATATGAAAGAATGTTATACAAAACTAACGTTTGAAGCCGCCTCTCTCTCCTCTCTCTCTCTCTCTCTCTCTCTCTCTCTCTCTCTCTCTCTCTCTCTCTCTCTCTCTCCTTATGTCAACAATGAACTAAGAAAGACGGGGTATGTTGTTATAAGTGAAATGAAACAGTTTGAGGCTTTACATAGCATAGGTATACTATAACCATTCTTTCAGTCAATCGAAAAATCAGCCGGCTGTTTGAATAATTGAATATTACCTTTTCCAAATTATAACAGGAAATTCGCGCTATTGTTTCTTTACATATCAAGTCTCTATTCTTCCTGAATACTTGTTGTACATTACCGCTCATTATAAAATGCGTCCAAAACTTGAGGCAGTACAATTCAAATAGGTCCGATATGAACGAAACTAACGTTTAAGCTGTTTAATGCACGACCGAAAACTTTTGTACCATCTCATATACTAAGAGCAAAGGCACATCTGCTGCGCCTTCAAACGAAAAATAAACAAATGACAAAATAAACACAACACAACCTGCTGGGTCTTGTTCAGGCAATATAAATGACACTCCAGACAATGAAACGAATGACAAAACAGTCATTTATCCGTTCCAACTAGGTGCCACAAAGGTACGGAATGGAAATGAGGCTGAAAGGGAGACAACACGGCTTAAATGATAATGACATAATAAAACTAATGAAGTAGTGAAAACAAAGAATAGTAATGATGATGATGATGATGATGATGATGATGATGATGATGCTGCTGCTGCTGCTGCTGCTGCTGCTGCTGCTGCTGATGATGATGATGATGATGATCATCATCATCATCATCATCATTATTATTATTATTATTATTATTATTATTATTATTAACATTATCATTATGATTATTATTATCATAGTGTAGTCATTCGATAATAATACAAACAACAATGATAATAATAAACGCAGCACTAACACTAACAATACTAACAATACATACAGAAAACGAAGAGGTTGAGGATTGTTGCTTTTATTTTCTACCTTAAATAAACTAGATCAGCAGCTGATGCACTGACGTCTACATGACTGTGGTATGGGGGGTTTGACGTCTACATGTGGTATGGGGGTTTGACGTCTACATGTGGTATGGGGGGTTTGACGTCTACATGTGGTATGGGGGTTTTGACGTCTGCATGTGGTATGGGGTTTTGACGTCTGCATGTGGTATGGGGGTTTTGACGTCTGCATGTGGTATGGGGGTTTTGACGTCTACATGTGGTATGGAGTTTTTGACGTCCACATGTGGTATGGGGTTTTTGACGTCTACATGTGGTATGGGGTTTTTGACGTCTACATGTGGTGTGGACTTCTTGACGTCTACATGTGGTATGGACTTCTTGACGTCTACATGTGGTATGGACTTTTGACGTCTACATGTGTGTGGACTTCTTGACGTCTACATGTGGTATGGGGTTTTTGACGTCTACATGTGGTGTGGACTTCTTGACGTCTACATGTGGTATAGACTTCTTGACGTCTACATGTGGTATGGGAGTTTTGATGTCTACATGTGGTATAGACTTCTTGACGTCTACATGTGGCATAGACTTCTTGACGTCTACATGTGGTATGGGGTTTTTGACGTCTACATGTAGTGTGGACTTCTTGACGTCTACATGTGGTATAAACTTCTTGACGTTTACGTGTTGTGTAGACTTTTTGACGTCTACATGTGGTGTGTGAATTTTGAACTGTACATGTGGTATATAGTTTTTGACGTCTACATATGGTATAGACTCTTTGACGTTTATTTGTGGTGTGGGCTTTTGGACGTCTATATGTGGAGTTGGAATTTTTGAAGTCTACACGTGGTGTGGATTTTTGATGTCTAAATGTGCTTTAGAGTTCTTGACGTGTACATGTGGTGTGGACTTTTTAACGTCTACATGTGGTATAGACTTCTTGACGTCTACATGTGGTTGGACCTTTTGACATCTACATGTGGTATGGACTTCTTGACGCTTACATGTGGTACAGACTTTTTGACGTCTACATGTGGTATAGACTTTTTGACGTCTACATGTGGTACAGACTTTTGGACGTCTACATGTGGTACAGACTTTTGGACGTCTACATGTGGTGTAGACTTTTTGACGTCTACATGTGGTATAGACTTTTTGACGTCTGCATGTAGTATAGACTTCTTGATGTCTACATGTGGTATAGACTTTTTGACGTCTACATGTGGTGTGGACTTTTGACGTCTGCATGTGGTGTGGACTTTTGACGTCTACATGTGGTGTGGACTTTTGACGTCTGCATGTGGTGTGGAATTTTGACGTCTGCATGTGGTGTAGACTTTTGACGTCTGCATGTGGTGTGGACTTTTGACGTCTGCAGGCCGGAGGCGGAACAGGGAGTAAACACCGACAGACGAACACGCAACTCACTCGCCCGGGTGACGTGTTTCGCTTACTATTCAATGACTTTGTCGTTTATTGCAGGCTAGGAACACACCAGCCAAAGAAAATCTTTTTAGGCCAACCCGTTCCTCTTCTCTCTCTCTCTCTCTCTCTCTCTCTCTCTCCTCTCTCTCTCTCTCTCTCTCTCTCTCTCTCTCTCTCTCTCTCTCTCTCCTCGTTGTTTCTCGCTTTCCTTCCTGTTGGCTCTTTCATCCTCTGTGTATATGTATGCGTACGCGCGTGCATGGTGCGTGTGTGTGTGTGTGTGTGTGTGTGTGTGTGTGTGTGTGTGTGTGTGTGTGTGTGTGTGTGTGTGTGTGTGTGTTAGTGTGTCAAAGTCAAAGTCAAAGTCAAAATTTTTTTTTCAGATGGAACATTGAATAAGCAATAAATCTGCTTTTTTACATCAAGCCATCCATAAAAAAAAAATAAAAAAAATCGGTGAAACAACGAATAATCACAGAAATTTATGAAAGTCAGAGATAACAACAAATAGAAACCAGAGAAGAAATGGATGGGGGAGGGGGGGGAGGGGAGAGGCGGGGGAGGGGGGGAGATAGGGAGTGTACAAATGAGAAGGGGAAATTCCAGAAAGTAAGAGAGAGAGAGAGAGAGAGAGAGAGAGAGAGAGAGAGAGAGAGAGAGAGAGAGAGAGAGATTGGTTATATACAATATGTACATTGTCTTCACAAATGTGCACGGTACGTATACTCCAAGAATACTGTCGACACTGACATACCCTTTCCTTTGAGGCACACTCACTCATGCACGAGCATGTACATAGATATACATATACACATGCATACACTGTGAAAAATCATAAAACCGTATTTCAAAGGGTTGGGGAAAATGTAAGTTATGAACCATTCATGATATACCTTTTCAGATTATTTTTAAACTGGATTTTATTGTTTATACTTTTAAAGCGTGTTGGCAACTTGTTCCATACATTTCCACCAGAGTATAAAAAACTAGATTTATAAAGATTATTTCTTGGTCTAGGAATAGATAAAAAATGATTGTGTCTATGGATGTTAGTTTTAAATGTGTCGCTTATCTTTTTAGGAACATTGCCGTATACAACATTATGCATACATACTGCCTTATTGAACAAAAGTCTGTTGTGGAAAGTTAATATATTAAGTTTTTTATAATCTTCTGTAGTCAGAGTGCTTGATCTTAACAATACTAATTTTAGTGCTCTTTTGTACATTCGATGAATCATTTTTAAGTTGGTTTCACTGCAGCTGTCCCATAATGTCGATGCATAATCAATTATTGATAAAATGTGAGCACAGAAGAAAAGCTTACGAGAATGGGTATCAAGGAAATTCTTAATCTTGGCTAGCTGAAGTAATTTTTTTGAAAGACGTTTTCCCAGTGACTTCGTATGGTCAGTCCACGATAGATCCTTATCAATTATTACACCTAGCATTTTATGTGAATCTACTTCTTCAATTTGTTTGCCAGATATAAACAATGGTTGAAATTTTGACTTCATTTTTTGCCGTTTTTGTCGAGCACATACATACATACATTTGGTCTTGTTTGCATTTAAGGACATATGATTCAGTTGGGTCCATTCAGTAAGTCCATGAATATCATCTTGTAGTTTGTTTGCTAGTCTATGGGTGTCTGAATCACTGGAATGGAGCGATGTATCGTCGGCAAACATTTCGCACTTACATTTAACATAAAAAGGTAAATCATTGATATAGATAGAAAACAGAAGAGGACCTAATACAGAGCCTTGTGGTACTCCGTATTTGACAGGCAAAAAGTTTGACATTTTGTTGTTAACTGTTACTGCTTGCTTTCTGTTACATAGAAAAGAAGACAAGAGATTAATGAATTCTGGATTTAATTTATACAGTTCTAATTTGCGCAGTAGGAGAGGATGATTTATAACATCAAACGCTTTCTCAAAGTCTATAAAAAGAATACCAGTAAATTTATTTTCGTTTATACTGCATAAAAGGCTATCAACGAGCTGTATGAGGGCTGTATGACAGGAATGATTTTCACGGAAACCAGACTGATCTTCATTGAGTAAATTATTTTTAGCAAGGTAAGAATAGAGGGACTTTTGCATGTGCTTTTCAATAGGCTTAGATAAAGCAGATGAAATAGAAACAGGTCGATAATTTGATGGATTTGATGTATCACCAGATTTATGGAGAGGAATAACTTTAGCTTCCTTAAATTTTAAAGGAAAGGTTTGTTTATCTATACACAAATTGTATAAATAAGTTAGCGTGTCAGAGATAACTGGGCATGAAACTTTTAGTATTTTTACATCTAAACCGTCTAAATCGCGTGCACCAGATTGTTTTAAAGATGAGAAACTTTTACTGACATCCAATACCGTCATTGGTTGGAGAGTAAAAGGAAAGTAAACATTCTTTGAATCAAGGTAAAGTTTTAAGTGGCTGAGATCATTTTCATCGGACCTGTCATGTAATATGATTTTATCTTTGATGTTTGTAAAGTGGTTGTTTAACTGATTTGCAGATACGTCTGTAAGAATTTGCTGACTTCTTGATACTTGTTTATTATTCAACATATTGATAGCTTTCCAGATCTGACGTGAATCCTTTGTAGAAATTAACATCTTTTGGAAGTAATTGCGTTTAGATTTTCGTTTCATTGAGTTTACCTTATTTCTTTGTTTTCGAAATTCTTTACTTGTTCCGAAATTGCTTAAATGATTTCTTTTATTAATTTCTATATCAATTTCTTTTGTTATCCACGGTGGTTTTGTTTCTTGTTTGACTCTTTTCTTTATGAATGGAGCATGCTTGTTATATACAGAAGTAAATGTACTGATCCAATATTCAGCTGCTTCATCAGGATCTCTTATTTGATATATGTAGTCCATCTGTGCCGTGGCAAGGTCTGAAAGGAAATCTTCTTCTTTAAAGTTTCTAAAGCTTCTATAATATATGATCTTATGCCCTACCTTTGGAACTTTAACACGGGTTTTGTACCAAGTAAGACAAACGGGATTATGGTCACTACATCCACATGGTGGAGCACATACTTCAATAATAGGTTGTCTTGTGTTTGTGTAAATGTGATCAATTAAGGTGCTTGAATGTTCAGTTACACGGGTTGGTTTGTCAATAAGTTGTTCTAGGCCGTGTAAAGTGTAGTTTTGATGCCACTTGGGTTTGGGTTTCGTTAAATCTATATTAAAATCTCCCAAAATGATAGTTTCAAAACTTAGCATCGTTACTTCATCCATAAGGACACTAAATTTGTCTTGCCAGTCTGTAGTTTCTGATGGATTTCTGTATATAAATCCTATGATTAGTGGTTTACTGTTTTTCATGCTTATTTCAATCCATACAGGTTCAATGTCATAATTTTCTAGATTATTCAGTTTTTTGTAGTTTAACGAAGATGCAACATACAATAGTATGCCTGTGGTTTTGGGTTTATGTGGATCTAGTCGAATTATCTGGTATCCTGGCATAGATAAAGTGTGTGTGTGTGTGTGCGTGTGTGTGTGTGTGTGTGTGTGTGTGTGTGTGTGTGTGTGTGTGTGTGTGTGTGTGTGTGTGTGTGTGTTAGACAGAGAGAGAGAGAGAGAGAGAGAGAGAGAGAGAGAGAGAGGGAGAGGAGAGAGTGTCTATGACCGTACATATTTCAAACCACACACCATAAGCACACTTATCATCCCGTGATCTCTGTGGGAGGGGCAGACAAGGTGCAGCAGCATCCTATTTTTGCTGCAGTGGGCGCGGTTCCCCCGGCAGTGCCCAAAGAATCGGCAGCACTGCATTCCGGAAAAGGCAGGCTGCAGTGGGAGGAAGTCCCAACAGTCAGGAAGCTGGCAGAGTAATCTGATTGACTGCAGATTAATGGCCGGCAGTGTCACGTGATGTGCTGGCTCATGATGGACGCCATGCAGCAGTGGGGATTAGAATGGATGGCTTTCTCAGACCACGGAGTGGGGATCGCCCACCCTCCATGTTGGGGGAAACATCTCGTGTCTTGTTGATGGAGAGAAGCGTACGACGAATTAGTGATGCCATACTGCTGAACAGAGAATGGCCTGCCAGTGCCCTAGTGTTAGTTATGTTGCAGAGTCTTAAGGTCATTGCACACGAGGCGTCAGCGTTAGAATGGAGAAAGGACACCAATAATGTTGTCTCAAGATATATGAATTTCTTAATGCTTGCTAGTCAAGTCGTTGCAAATTTTCGATAACTGTGTGCATCTTGGCTACTCGTATCCCAAATAATGAAAAATCCTGTCAAGAGAAACACTAGCGACTTTTTCTTGCGTCTCATCGCGTTAAACAGGCAAGATTTATAACTGTACAAAATTTCCTGGCTTTTATAGACCCCTTGAACCTGCTCGTCTCTTTGTGATTCAAGCCCAATGTTTCTCCTGCTCTACCATTTCTCCATGACTTCAGCACCCCCTTCTGTTATACGACGCGTTAAAATGGATAGTGCTAAATCACCAGCGAGAAATGAAATGAAGAACAATATGTAACAAAACAAAAGAACCAGTCAGCTATGTCGACGATGCTTTCCAGCTTGCACCAGAAAGTATTCATCAAAAAATTTTGTTTGCGCCTGATGTTGTGTACCAGAATAATAACTTTGACGCTGGTCTTAAATGCCTCTTAGCTCTGTTGCTGTGTGGTGGCAGTGGTTTCAGGAACAGTTCACAGTTGTAGCATTCATGACAGTGCCGTTCAAATCACACAGTGGTTATATTTCAAATTCCAAAGCAAATACAAAAATAGTTTTTATGTGCATGTGCCATCGCGCACACACAGCTGCTGCAAACAGAGGTTCAGCTCTCTTTAAGATCAGGCGGTCATGCCTTGGAAGATCCACTTCATGTTGCTTGTTCTACAGTTGAGGCACGACAGGTAAAGGTTGTCTGCAGAGTTCTGACCTGCTGTCAGTACTGATGTGACTGACAGTGCTCAGTAAAGCTAACCACTCTGACTGTTCACATTTTGTCACATCCCTTGTATCCTTCAATGGACCCTAAAGCTTAGGCTCAACGATTGGCCTCCACAATTACTACTCTTTAAACCATGATCATAACTCACCCAGAATACCGTTTACATGTGGGTTTTGTGTGTGTGTGTGTGTGTGTGTGTGTGTGTGTGTGTGTGTGTGTGTGTGTGTGTGTGTGTGTGTGTGTGTGTGTGTGTGTGTGTGTGCTTAACACATGATACCCCGTTTCTCATTGATTATTCCTGTCTTTTCTCAACCATCATGAGCATACTAATGCCAGCACATCACCTGTTACAATGAACATCATCCCACAGTATTGTTAAGTATTGTTTTCTTTTTCAACAACACTATTTGTATGAACTTCCGAACACCCCACACCCACACACCCCACCCACAGTGGATGGAGAGATATGAGCTCTCCCTCCCCCCCACCCCCCCACATTGCCCTCCACCCACCCCACCCCCTTTTTTCCTTTCTCCTCTTCATTTTATTCATCTATTTATTTATCATAACTACTACTAGTATCATTATCATTATTACTATCCTTTGTATTTTTTTTTATTGTATCATCAATGTATTGTATTATATATACATATATATACAACCCCCCCTCCCCTCCCCACTGAGCACTATTATCAATCCACCATAACCACTACCGTCACAAATAGTAGAAAGAAACTCGTGGAGAGCGTGGCAGCAGAGAGTCCTCAGAAGAGAAGCCCCCTTCAAGCAAGTGTTTCGGCCCTTATCTCCTGACACTCTAGGGGGGTTGGGCCACACCCGGTTCATGACTCCGGATGTCCCTCTGCTGCCCCTTTTTTTCCCATCTTGGGACGAGCCATGGCTGGGATTCGAACCCATGACCCTCTGGACATGCTCATTTTCCACTTAATGACTCGCACTCTAACCACTGAGCCACTGGGACACCTGATATTTGTAGGAAAGTTAAGCCTTATGAAGTTCACTTTTGTTCCTCCTTGACCAGATCCAGCTTGAACACCTCTCTGCCACTTCTGCCATTGCTTTCAGGGCTCTGTTTTTTTCCCTCCCTGCAACTGAGAACTGTTTCATGAGGCTGAATGCAGACGTTCCTACAAACCCCCGAGCTCCAATTTCTGCAGTGAGGACTTTGACCTGATAGGCTTCTCTCCTCAGGCTGTTTGCCAGATCAGCATACTTTTCAGTCTTGTAGATTTGAGCTGCCTCCATTCTGTTCTCATATGGCACCGTGAGCTCGATCATGATCAGCTGCTTGGTTGACTGAGTGGACTACTATGCCTGGTTTCATGCCACTCTTGCTGATGATTCTCTGGGTGACTCTTCCATTCTGGGAGGTCTGCAGTGCACTCCCAGTCATCTGCCTCGTCCAGCAGACTCTGCCTGCATGTTCCGAGTGGTACTGTTGTTCTTGGCCATCATGTGCTGCCTCCTGCTGTGAAGAATGTTGCGGGTGCTTTTGGAGTCCTGATTTTACCTTTTGTGGTGTTGGTACTATCCCAGACTACTTGTACAATCTCTTTGAGCACTTGGTTGTGCCTCCATGTGTACCTTCCTTGAGCCAGGGCTACTTTACATGAGCTTAGGACATGCTCTACTGTTTGTTTTTCATGACAGAGGGGGCATGCAGGATCGTCTGTTTTTCCCCACTTCACCATAACCACTACCGTCACAAATACATCATACCACTCCACTAAACCAGCTACACAAGCTACAAACCCCATCGTTTCACCTCCCCTCCCCCCACCCACTTCCTCTCCCATAACCCCCTCTGTCGCTTCCGTCTGGCGGCCATTTTATTTGGGTGCCGAATACATGGAAAGATAAGTCACTCTTCGTGTTTTGTTCGTACCGTCCTAAATGTTATCTGTTTTTGCCTAAAGAAGACCCAAGAGGTCGAAATGCGTTGTGTCTTGTCCTGTTCTTTGTTTGTCAATGTCCTTGGCGGTAACTAACCCCCTCTCTTTCTAAATTTTACTTCTTTAAACCATGATTTCAGTTTCTCCTTAAAGCGCCTTTTTCTGGTTTTACTTTTCTACTCTTCAACGGCTACTTTGGGGTGCCGTTGGATTCTGTGTTTGAACCCTTGGTGGTGAGAATACCACGGAGTTATTTTCATTTGATGCTAAAGGTGTACCAACACAATACGTCGGTCTCACCGATGAGTCCCCATCAGTGGACGAAAGGCCTCTGACTAGGCGATATGACGGGTTCTGTTTTCGACATGGACTATGATGGTCCCCATATGCTGATAGTGAAGTATTCATATTTATATTTCAGTACCTTAAATTTTCGTTCATGTTTTCTTCCTTTCACAAATCCTTCTTCCCCTCATCCCTGCCCCCTTTGCTTTTTTACCCCTCTCTGCCAAGTCATTATTGCAAAGATGGAGGGATTTTTCGCCTGCACGTTTTCCCCACACCTAATTTGTTACACACACACACACACACACACACACACACACACACACACACACACACACACACACACACACACACACACATGAATATATATATATATATATATATATATATATATATATATATATATATATATATAAAGAGAGAGAGAGAGAGGAGAGAGAGAGAGAGAGAGAGAGAGAGATGTACTATTTGCTAACCCGAACATATGTGTTCACTAATTTTTACTGTGGTATTTTAATATATCAAGCCTTGAAACTTTTTTTTTCCCTCAGGGTGGACAATGCGCTATCATTTAACGGACGCGCGTTCACACGCACACACACACACACACACACACACACACACACACACACACACACACACACACACACACACACACACACACACACACACCAACTCTCTCTGTCTGTCTGTCTGTCTGTCTGTCTGTCTGTCTGTCTGTCTGTCTGTCTGTCTCTGTCTCTGTCTCTCTCTCTCTCTCTCTCTCTCTCTCTCTTCTCTCTCTGTATCTCTCTCTCTCTACTGCAGTTGGAATCGTCTTTGTCAAGTTCTGGGTTGCGGTTTCTCGGGAAAATGCTGACAAAAAGTAAAACGACCCTGGCCAGAAACTTGTACATGTTAATACAGGTGATGAACTCCGTTTCCTCTTAGATTGTCCGCCATAATAGAGGTGAACAGAACACACACACACACACACACACACACACACACACACACACACACACACACACACACACACACACACACACACACACACACACACAACATTTTTGGAAACATTTTAAATTACGTAGAATTCACCTCTGACTTCCATTATCACAAAATGAATGGAAGTATGAACTGCTTTCGGTTACAGGATTGTCCGCTTTGTATGGAACTTAATCGACCGGTGATGGTCTAATCTTCAGCATGTTGAGGAGCTGTCGACACCAAATGATGCACATTGCGCTGTATCTCATGCGAAAGTCATTTTAGTCTTGATCGCCTGTCATTTTCGTTTCTATTACGGACACACAAACACGCACTGTTGGCCATTGACAATTTCACCTTTGGGTTCATCGTTCTCTGTGCATCAGGATATAGATGTTTATCTCTTGCATACATACGTGGGTGAGCGAGCGAGCGAGCGCGCGCACACACAACACACACACATAAGAGAGAGAGAGAGAGAGAGAGAGAGAGAAGAGAGAGAGAGAGAGAGAGAGAGAGAGAGAGATTCAAACCCACACCATGACAGAGAGACAGATAAACAGACAGACAGACAGAGAACGAGACACAGAGAGAGATTGAGAGAGAGATTGACAGACAGACAGACAGACAGACAGACAGAGACCGACCGACCCAGACAGACAGACAGACAGGGAGGGGAGAGATTTTTCCCAAACAACACCGCACCAAGCATCACTGAGGAAGGTTTGAACCCAAAAGGTCTTGCGGCAGGCTACTGGGTCAACAGTCTATTCACAGCTTACCAGGGCTCAGTAGTGGATGCTCTGAATCTGCATTCCCCACAAAATGCCACATCAACCTCCCATCTGTATGTCAATTGTCCGTATCAACATCATCAATGACGTCCATTTGCCACTGTCTCTCTTTCCCACTCCTTCTCGATCTCTCCTGCCCCGTACCTCTCTCTCTCTCTCTCTCCTCTCTCTCTCTCTTCTCTCTCTCTCTCTCTCTCTCTCTCCTCTCTCTCTCTCTCTCTCTGAATGACCGGTGTCCTCAATAAATAAACTTCTATCAGTGTCTATGTATCTCTGTCTCCGTGTCTCATGAAGGATTTTCTCCTAAGCTGACATGATCTCACTTCCTCTGTGGTTTTCCTCAGGGAAAGTGACAAGATTTTCTCAGATCAGTCAAAGACCATATCCCCCCCCCCCCCCCCAACTCCCCCCCCCAAAAAAAAAAAAAAAAAATCCAAGAGGCGATCAGAACATCGTTGACAGAAACCATCCACAATGATTGTGACTGTTCATGTAACACATTTTAATTTCATCATATGACAATAGTGTTTGAAAAAAAAAGATAGTTGTTAATTCTCTTTCAAGTTAATATACTTTGTCACAGTGCAAAACGTCTTTGGCCACCATGCGCTACTTCTTTACGAACTGAACAAGAGTCACTAGAGGCGCTCTGTGGGTGGTTATTCACCCTTGTTGCAGGAACTGAAGCAACTCAGTTAGTGTGTGTGTGGGGGGGGGGGGACTGCTGTGAACACGGCGCCCAAAATGTCTTGGATCTGCTTAATGGAGTCATCTCAGGGTAGACATGCTGTTCTGTATGCCCATGTATTTTCTGTTACGGCTAAAACTCAGTCACTACTCAACATGTGTGAAGTGATGCCGAAATCTTTAAACATAAGGGTTGTAATGACATGCAGCCGCAAAATATCGTTCTTTATTGGGTGCCAATCAGAGCGCCACGATCGAGATACAGAGGGGGTTCTGCTACGAGGAGGTGTGTGACCATTGAATTACACCAGTCTGACATTTCATTTAGACTTTTCTGGAGAGATATTAATATTGTTTATAGATCACTACCATTTGTTTGGAGTGACGAGTCATCAGCAAACAAATTTGCAGTGATTTTTTTTATCTGATATGCATAATGGTAAATCATTGGTAAACATGCAGAACAGGAAGGAGCCTAGCACTACGGCTTGTTAAACTCCATGTCTGACAAATTCTGAAAAGAGGTCTAGCTTTAAGTAGCACATACTGAGGTCTGTCATTCAAGAATGGTTGGCACAAAGCGACTGTCGAAGACTAGTTCAAATAGATAGACTGGTTCTTTAAAAGAATGGACTTGATCAACAAAATCAAACGCCTTTTATAAGTTAAAAAAAGACATTTTTTGTCGTTTGTGACTGGTTCATATATGAAAGTATTGAGTCACACATTCGTCATAATGCCGGGTCGCAGGAATGATCAGATTGGAATGAGTGAAACTAACCGAGAAACATGTGTATGTATGTGCCTTTCAAGGGGTTTGAATAGAACTGATGACAAAGATATAGGTCTTAGAACATTTTGAATCGGACGAATTATTTGATTTGGGAAGGGGGATCGCTTTGGTATTTTTGAACGCTTGAGGGAAACATTAGTTTCAAGAGATAAGTACACACACACAACACACACACACACACACACACACACACACACACACACACACACACACACACACACAATATATATATATATATATATGTGTGTGTGTGTGTGTGTGTGTGTGCGTGCGTGGTGTGTGTGTGTGGGGTGTGTGTGTGTGTGTGTGTGTGTGTGTGTTGTGTGTGTGTGTGTGTGTGTGTGTGGTGTGTGTGTGTGTGTGTGTGTGTGTGTGTGTGTGTGTGTGTAGGAGACTCGGCAATGGGGACAAGACAAGACAAGACAAAATTCTTTATTAACGAGGATAATAGATAAGCACTGATGTGCTTTTTTTACATCAGTCCTCGCCCTGAGTAGGGTCAACAATGCAAAATGAGGCAATAGAAGAAGCATGTAAAAGTGGCTAGAACAAAAATTAGACATGGAATTATTTTAAAAAAAAAAAAAAAGTAATTGAGAGACAGAAAAGCGGGGGGGGGGGGGGGGAGGACGAGAGTGACGCAGGAGCGAAAGGAGTGCAGGGAAGGACGAGAGAGAGAGAGAGAGAGAGAGAGGGGGGGGGGCAGAGACGGAGAGGGAGAAAGAGGCGAGATTGGGGTGTGGGAAAGAGCATGTTTAGAATAGTCTGACAATCAAAAGATACCAAGGAGTTGCAAGACAATCGATTTTGAAGCACCAGGAAGGAAAAACACACACACACACACACACACACACACACACACACACACACACACACACACAGACACACACACACACACACCAACAACACATGGAGAAAAAAAATGCATAATGATAGCCCAGTCACCACGGGTACAAGGGGGAGGGGGGTGTCATATAGATAATAAATCAAGTCATTCCAGCAGAACCGTGAGAGACAGAGACAGAGAGAAAGAGAGACAGACACAGACAGACAGACAGACAGAGACGAGAGACAGAGAGTCACATAAGAATACAAGCATTACGACATGGTGACGAGAGGGCAAGAGGTAGTAGGAAAACACACACACACACACACACACACACACACACACACACACACACACACACACACACACACACACACACACACACACACACACACACACACATACACGCGCGCATACTTACATAAGACATATTTATTGAACAGAGTAGCATGTGCATTTCAAGTACAAATCACTTCCATAATAATCAGGTTCATACATAAGGTAGAGAGGGTGGTAGTGGTTGGTGGTGGATTTATGGCGGAGTATGCGAGTATTTGCACATAAGATGGATGAAATAATGGTGTTTGAAGGTTGATGTGCATTGGTGTTGCTTGGCTGACTCAGGGAGCGAGTTCCATTGACAGGAACCTGAATATGTTAAACTGGATTTGAATAAGTCAATTCTAGGAACAGGGACATGTAGTTTGGGTAGAGTCCTTGAGGAATTAATTGAGAATCTGCGAACTAATAATAATAATGTATAATACTATATAGCGCATTTCTTGTTACACAACTCAATGCGCTTACATCCACCATTTGCACTTATTCAACACTCGTTTACACAACGGGCTGCCTACCTGGGTAGTGCCGACTGAAGAGCTGCCAGCTGGCGCTTCATTCAGTCGTTTCCCGTGTCATCAGTCAATATCGTTCACTCAGTTTCTTTACTTCCTTCATTCTTTTTTTTTTTTTTTTTTTTTTCCATTTCTTACGCAGGGTGCATGCTGTGTGTAACGTGTCATCCATACCAACGGCCAAACTGGCCTACTCTTCCGAAAGTTGGAAACTAATGTTGAGGGTGCCTTCCCAGACATAATTCTGTGCATTATGATCCCTTTGTTGTATTCTAATCTCAGACTTAAGGGGAGAATTTGAACCTTTTTATAGTCTGAGTCTAGGAGACTACTGTTTTTTAGGAGGACTAATTTGAGTCCTCGCTTGTGTAGGCTTAGCAATGGTTTGAGGGTAATAGCGCTAGCAGAGTCCCATAGAGTAGACCCATAGTCTATGTGTGATTGAATATGAGATTGAAAAAAGAGCTTGCGTGAATGAAGGTCGAGGAAGCGTTTAATTCTGGAGAGTTGATAGACTTTCTGAGAGACTTTATTGCACAGTGAGGTTATGTGAGCTTGCCAGCTAATATTGCTATCAATTGTTATTCCTAGCGCTTTGAGGTATGTAACCTGTTCAACGGGTTCATCTTTAAGATGCACCGGAGGAAATTTAATAGTGAGATTTTGTCCTTTTTGTCTGGTTGTGATAAGCATGGATTTAGTTTTTTGAGGGTGAAGCGACATGTGATTTAGTTCAGTCCATTTCACGAGATCATTCGCACTTTCTTGTAAAGTTTGTGCAAGAACAGTAAAATCAGAATGATTTGTGTGGATTGTTGTGTCATCAGCAAAAAGTTCACAGGTGGATGTGATATGTAGAGGTAGATCATTGATGTAAATTGTGAATAATAAGGGACCAAGATAGAGCCTTGTGGGACGCCATAGGAAAGTGTTTGAAATGAAGAGAAAGTTGTATTAATTTTCACACATTGTTGCCTATTTGAGATATGAGTAAAAAAGCGTAAGAGTTCTTGTGGATAAGCCATACAATTTTAATTTTCCAAGAAGAAGGTTGTGGTCTGTCACATCAAATGCTTTTTTGAAATCAATAAATAGGACACCACAATATCTGTTGTTGTTAATCCTGTTTAGCCAGTCATCAACCAGGTTGATTAGGGCTGTGTGGCATGAATGGTTGTGTCGGAACCCGGACTGTCTTGGATGAAGTAAGTGGTATGTATTAAGGTGGTGTAATGTGTGCTTGTTTATGTGTTTTTCCAAAGGTTTGGAAAGAGTGGGAATGATTGAGATTGGTATGTAGTTCGCAGGGTCTGAGCTGTCACCTGCTTTGTAGATAGGAATGACTTTTGCTTTTTTGAAACTATTGGGAAAATGATTTTTGTCGATACATAGATTGAAGACGTATGTTAACGTATCTGTAATTGCTGGAGCTGATAGTTTGAGAATTTTGCTGTCTAGGCCATCCACCCCGCAGGTACTTGACTGTATTAGGTGTGTTAGGTAGTGATAGACTTCAAATATTGTTATTGGTGGAATATAAAGTTCAGACGTGATGTTTTTATCATGGCAATATTGTTTCAGTTTTTGAAGGTCGTTTGAACTTGAAGAATCAGCCGTGACAACTTTATTGGCTATAGTGCAAAAGTGGGTGTTCAGCTGTTCGACAGAGATGTCTTTAATTATAGCTGATTTTGAAGAAGACTGATTGTTTGTAAGCTCGTTAATAGCTCTCTATACCAATTTTGGGTTCTGATTTGATGAAATTAGTTCTCGATAGTATTTAGTTTTTTCTCTGCGCTTCTGTGAATTTATTGCATTTCTCAGTATTCTAGATTCCTCTTCATAGCCATGTTGTTTAAGCAGATCTCTAAGATAACCTGCCTCCTGTAACTCTTTAGTGTACCATGCCGGTTTGGGATTATGTCGTACTCTAATCGTTTTTAGAGGGGCGTGTTTATCATATATTTCTGTAAATGTTCTGATCCAAAATTCAACAGCAACATCTGGATCAGTTATGTTGTAAACTGATGAGAGATTTGAGCTAAGCAAGTCATGTAGAAAATCTTGGTTGTTAAAGTTTGTAAAGCAACGGTAGGTTATTATCTTGTGTCCCGTTTTGGGAATTTTTACTCCTTTTTTGGACCATGTGACACACACTGGGTAATGATCACTACAGTTTAGAACAGGGACACAGGCTTCTGCTATGTTAGTTTTATCTGAAACATAAATATGGTCGATAAGTGTCTTCGAGTTTGGTGTGACTCTCGTTGGAGATTCGATGAGTTGATGCAGGTTAAACAGATTGAATGCTTGCGTCCGTTGATTTTGCGCTTTCAGAAGGTCTGTGTTAAAGTCTCCGAGTAAAATAATTTCCTTGGATTCTAGTGAGACTGCATCCATCATCGGAATAAATTTGTCGACCCAGTTTACTCTTTCAGATAGGTTCCTCCAGCAGAATCCAACCAAAATGGAAGGGTTTCTTTTCAGCTTAACTTCTATCCAGACACATTCTACACCGTTACGTTCTAGGTGTAGAAGTCGTTTGAAGCTAAGGGTTTCGCTGATGAAGATAAGAAGACCCGTCTCTTTCGTTTGTGCAGGATCTTTCCGGATTACGTTATATCCTGGAATAGCTACATCATTGTCGGTAATGTGTGTAGTTAATCTGGATTCAGAGAACCCTAAAATATGAAAAGGTTTACCATGATTCCAAATCAGTGTTGATATATCTGATGTCTTGTTAACTGCATGTTGGATATTAAGGTGACAGATTCGAAGTCCTTCTTTGCATGGCCATACAGACTGGTTCTTGCTCATTTGTAGTTGTGCACTGATGTGATGATAGTAGGAGACGATTTCACACGTTAACTGACGTTGGGGTTTGTATGATCAAGGAACACAATAAGATCACATAAAAGGGAGGGAAAATGGGTTTGGTTTACACACCGTGACAACTTTGGGAAACCAAAAACGTATGAGAAGAAAAGAAAATCTTCACAGTATTATGTCAGTAAGCTCCTCGATCAGATGGTACTGATGGATACACTTTTCTGAAAGGAAAATGTACAGTCACTCATAAAGGAAGCACATTTGAAGCAAAATTACAAATAAGGGGATAGAAGGAGAGGAAAAAAGTAAAGTAAAACTGAAGACAAAAAATGCAAAGAATCAACACTTCAAAACGAAAACAAATTTTTAAAAATGAGGGGAAAAAAGTCACTTATAAATTCACAAGTCACAAAGCCGCACTTGTAAAGTGCGAGTTGGCTATGCAAAAATTGCCTCGCTCGCTGTAAATAGCAGTTTTTCTGGGAGTCTCCTGCTGCAGAGGCTTTGTTCAGTCTCTTTTCTAAGGCGCACAGTCTCGCACTTTTACGAAAACTTCTTATATATACGTGAAGTCCACTTAGATAACATGGAATCAGCACTGCCGACACAGGGTAAACGTTACACAACACACACACACACACACACACACACACACACACACACACACACACACACACACACACACACACACACACACACACACACACACATAGTAAGGCTATGGAAATCAAGCATCGCAAGTTAATTTTGCATGGAAGAAAAACATGTGTAGGATGTGAGGAAAACCACAAGGTGAAGCCTTGTGTACCACAGTACCTTGGTCTACACTTCGCGGCACAGTCTTCTGTTGCAGAGGAGATGTTTTTGTTTCATTTCTGGCTCCACGGAAATATAACGAACGGTAAAAGTTAACGGTACATCTACATACATACACATACAGACGTGAGCACTCTAGCACGCATGATCACGCACACACACACACACACACACACACACACACACACACACACACACACACACACACACAGAGTACACTCATATAGGACACACCACAACCACACACACACAACACACACCACACACACACCACACCACGCACGCACGCCACGCACGCACGCACGCACGCACGCCGCACCACGCACACACACACACCCCACCACACACACACACCACACACGCACGCACACACACACAACACACCACACACACACCACACCACACACACACACCACCACACACACACAACATCAACATCATACGCACAATTAACAGTACATCACATCATACACATACTACAAGGACGCCGCACTCTCTCCTCCCCTCTCCTCCCTCAACACACACAACAAACACATACAACACATATACGACACACATCAACAGAACACCCTCACCGCCCCGCACACACAACAACACACACACAACACACTTGATCCCCCCTACGAATACACACTCAAACAGAAACTGCTACCATTCGTAAGAACTTAATCGTGGCCATACAAATGCAAAAACAATTAAACATTTATGCTCTCTCGCACACACACAAAATGGAACCTGAATCAGAAGTGTGGGGAAGCATGGGGTGCTGGGGAGGACGAAGAGTGGCCAGTACCATGGATGATGTGAAGGAGACATGGTCCGTGGAAAGTAACTGAAGGGTGGAGGAACAGGATAGGTGGGGGAGGGACAGACCTGTTGACAGAGAAGAGAGAGAGAGAGAGAGAGAGAGAGAGAGAGAGGAGAGAGAAGAGAGAGAGAGAGAGAGAGAGAGGAGAGAGAGCATCAGGCAGTCTCAAAGACACACAAACCAAATAAGAAATGAGAAAGGGTTAGACAGAAGTGGTACTGGGGTGGCGGGGTTATAGAAGAAAAGGAGAGTGAGACACAAAAATGAAAAACGATCAGTGATAAAGGATGGCCAACAGCACTGATGTGACGCGGCGTCCCGACTCTGCCAACATTACCGTGTTTGTTCTGCACAAGTGTGGAGTCAAGTGTGAAATGAAATGTGGAAAACACCATCAATGAAAGCAAACAAACAACACTGGCCTGCCCCTCTCTCTCTCTCTCTCTCTCTCTCTCTCTCTCTCTCTCTCTCTCTCTCTCTCTCTCTCTCTCTCTCTCTCTCTCTCTGACGTGTCTTAGATCTGTACCTGTTATTCCTTCGTCCAGAAACATCACATAAACACCAAGTCCTTTTTTTCATATTTCCGTCCTTGCGCACCACCTACACATTAAACTTCAGAGACAGAGAGAGACGGGGGGGGGGGGGGGAGGGGGGGAAGAGAAAGAGAGAGAAGCACTCACGCATGCACGTACGCACGCATGTACACGCGCACACACACAGACACACAGACACAGACACACACACACACACACACACACACACACACACACACACACACACACACACACACACACACACCACACACACACACACAGATACAAAGAGGCAGACAAACTGACAGACACACAGAGAGACAGAGACCAAGATGAAGAGAGACAGAGAGTGTTATTCATTGTATATGAACTGCGTTGGCTACATGCGTACTAATCTTTAATGACAGGATAAATAAATGTAGTGGACACTCGAGCAGAACAATGAGACTGAAAATCACTAACAGAAACCAAATATGATGATTGAGTGTGACTATTCATGTAACACATTTTCCTTTCATTTGGCAATAGCGTTTGGGAGAAAAGTATTTGTTAACCAATTCTCTTTCAAGTCGGTATACTCTGACAAAATCAAAAACGTGTTTGACAATCACGTGCTCCCTCTTTTTCACACAGACAGAACGAGAGTCGCCAGAGTGGCTTGTAGGATGGTCATTCACTCCTGTTGCAGGAACGGGGACAGGTCAGCCCCCCCCCCCCCCCCCCTCCCTGCCATTGCTTTCAGGATTATCATTCTTTCCTGATTAGAAATCCTGAGCTGCTTCATGGCATCAAACGTTAATGAGCCCAAACCCTTTTCCTTCAATTTTTCGTGGTGAGTACTTTCGACTTCGAAGCCAGTCCTTCAGGCTTCTGGCTAGGCTACTACACTTCTCTGGCTAGGCTACTACACTTCTCTGTCTAGGCTACTACACTTCTCTGGCTACGCCACTATACTTCTCTGGCTAGACTACTACACTTCTCTGGCTACGCTACTACACTTCTCTGGCTAGGCTACTATATTTCTCTGGCTAGGCTACTATACTTCTCAGTCTGCTTTTCTGTTCTACATATCACTGTATCCCCGACTTTTTTTCCCTCTATCTATTGCAGTAATACTGCTTTTCACCTAAGTGACTTGGTCCCTAGTTTTGGGTGTAACGCTAATTAATCTTTCGAATAACGCCTCGGCAAGAACTTAATGATTTTATTCCTTACTCTTCTTGGAAAAATGATGTGCGGTGGAAGGGGGTAGGGCGAGAGTATAAACACACACATATGGGATGCTGGCAGAGGAAAGACCGGTACAAATACAGGACAGACAGGTCATTGGGAGAGAGAGAGAGAGAGAGAGAGAGAGAGAGAGAGAGAGAGAGAGAGAGGCAGGGAGGGAGGGAGAGAAAGAGAGAGAGGGACAGGAGAGGAGAGGAGACAGACAAAAGAGAGAGAGAGAGAGAGAGAGAGAGAGAGAGAGAGAAAGGGGAGAGAGAGAGAGGAGGGGTCGACAAAAGTGATACTGGGGTGGCGGGGGTTATAGAAGAAAAGGAGAGTGAGACACAAAAATGAAAAACGATCAATGATAAAGGATGGCCAACAGCACTGATGTGACGCGGCGTCCCGACTCTGTCAACATTACCGTGTTTGTTCTGCACAAGTGTGGAGTCAAGTGTGAAATGAAATCTGGAAAACACCATCAATGAAAGCAAACAAACAACACTGGCCTGCCTCTCTCTCTCTCTCTCTCTCTCTCTCTCTCTCTCTCTCTCTCTCTCTCTCTCTCTCTCTCTCTCTCTCTCTCTCTCTGACGTGTCTTAGATCTGAACCTACTATTTGTTTTTACGAGTCTTCGCCCAGAAACATCACACAAACACAAAGTCTCTTTTTTAATTTTTCCGTCCTTTTATCCGTCTACATATTAAATTTCACACACACACACACACACACACACACACACACACACACACACACACACACACACACACCACACACACTCACACACACAGAGATAGAGACCAAGACAGAGACAGAGACCAAGACAGAGGCACAGACAGACAGACGGACGGACAGTGAGACACACAGGCAGACACACAGACAGAGACAAAAAGAAAAAAAACAGAGACACATAGAGTTATTCATTGTATGTGAATTGTGTTGGCTACAAACCTACTAATCCGTTAACGATTGGATGAATAGATATATTCCCATTATGTTCAAATCTGGTAGACTGTTTTGAGAATCCTTCCCTTTATTCCCATTCGTTATATATTTCATTTTTCTATACCCGTCAATTATACCCATCAAAACTGAATGACCTCAGACAAATAGACTGGTAGACACTCGACCAATCATCAGTTTAAGAAAGCAGAACACACACACACACACACACACACACACACACACACACACACACACACACACACACACACACACACACACACACACACACGTGGAAAGAGAACTACTGAATTCTACAATGGAAATGCAGCTGTAAGCTAGTCTATAAATGACAACAAAATCTTTTCATTAGTCATGTTCATGTACTTCTGCATACACCACATGTACACGAATGCACACCTTAGTATTTATAGAGATTATCCATTTCCCCTTAGATTTGCTTGCACCTTATTTCATTCCATGTAAAGGAGTAAGAGTTACGACTTTATTTTCGCAATCATTGTATGCCGTCATTCATTTCATTTTCCCAATGAAAGGCAATTACAGAGGATTCACAACTGATGTTTTAGCATCAACAGGACAACAGATCGTTATTAGTTCATGTCAGTAAATATTTTCTGATCTTGTCTGTTCTCTCATTTCAGCACGTGTGAACAGTAGCTTCGCCACAATTACTTTAATGGTGTCTTTATGTTGGTTGGCATGGATGAATGGTCGTCACTACATGCCCTCATTTCTGATGAGATGCCACATGTAGTCGAAACTAGCGTCCTGTAGTGTTGTGCTACTGTCTTGGACCATGTCATTGTCAAGCTTTCAGTGAAACGACATCATTGATATTTATCAGATGGAGGGTAAAACTGCTATTCTTTGTCTTGTCTTAAGTTCTGACGCTTTCATACGGGGTCAGATGACTACTCTGACACAGACTGGGCCACAATCTAAACGTAGTGGTGGAGAGTAAACAAGTTTTTGAACATATCAAACGGGCATCTTGTTCCGAACATACGTTGTTCTAACTCACTGTGAGTTCATATTTCATGTTCATGTCTACGTTAGTGCTAGCGCCTTGCATGCGACTCTTCAGTCTTGTTTCTTCAACATTCTCCTGTCGTTTTCAGCTGGGAGAGATCAGGTGACCATGCGGGGTTCACATAGCCTACTGTCGCTTCCTTGCTGTGTGTCACAGGTCTTGTGAGTGTAGGTCTTGTCTTCATCGCTTCCTTGCTGTGTGTCACAGGTCTTGTGAGTGTAGGTCTTGTCTTCATGTAGCATCTATTACTTCTTAGGAAATGATTGTTGAACATAAGGCCAAAGGCGCCGGAAGATGTTTTGCGAGGGGTGGGGTGGGGGGTAGGGTGAGGTGGGGATGGGTGTGAAATTGCAAAGACATCATTGCAGTCTTCCAAATTTGAGTAGAAGCAGGGGCGGGGGTGAACCTCATCTTTCAAATGTTCATGAAAGCGGGGTGGAGGGGGGGGGGCGATGTTCTAAAAGCGGGAACAGGTCGGGGACTCTTATTTTCTCCATTTTCAGAGGGCATGTTCTCTCATTTTCAGAAGGTATGTTCTCTCATCGTCCAGTTCCTGTAACAGCGAGAGGAAGTGGGGAAGGTGAAGGCCGTCTTACTGTTAAAAGGTCTCAACATTATTTGGCTTCAAATATTAGGGAGAAAGGGGTAGGGGGTGGGGGGAGGCAGAAGGTAGCCTGCCTATTTCCCAAACATTTTCATCAGGTAAGCCGATACCACCACCACCCTCCCTCCCCCCTCCTGCCCCCCCCCCCCCCCCCCCTCCTCTCCCACCGTTCTGACGCCATAGCTTGCTTCTAAGAGTTCATTGCTGCTTCCACGAAGACAATGTCATCCACACAGGTGTAGGACGTACAGCTCAGCGTTATGCGTTTCCAGCGCCATGCTGGTGGGTCAGACACACCATCTATCAATCCTTGTCACCACATTCCAGAGGACTTTCCTCACACTATCACTCTGCGGGCGTTCTTCCCATAAATCATCGCTCCGTCGTTGAACAAGACGTCTACAATAATCCTTCACATCGCAGTGTTTTCCTGAGATTTGGTTTACCTCCCTCTCACAGCCTTCTTTTCCACAGCTGTCCTTTTGATATCCCTCGAGTGATGCTTCCTCTGGACAATTCTCCGTCAACAATTCAAACCAGCCACATTGTTACATTCACCAGTGATATCTGTGAAGGTCGCTCTGAGATTCGCAGCTGAAAGCACACAACCAATGCAGTCACCTATTCTAGGTCTGGGCTCAGACACTGAGATTCAACGCTGGTTTTCCGCTCTTTCAGTCTGGTGAAATTCTTTTAGAGCTTTCCAAACAGTAGACCTGCTTTTACTTCACTGGGGAACAATCTTATCAATATTTTCATCGATCAAATTCTTACCATGCGTTACCATGGTTACAAAATGCAGAAAGAAATGTTTTTGGAAATCCTATCTTTACGCGGTTTTTTTTTTTTCTGTGTTGCATCTATGTTCAGTTTCCAGTGCTTGTACTGCTGGTGGAATCACAAAACACTCAACAGTGAAACAAAATTCCTAAGATGTCTGCGAATTCAGAGAATGCTGCCATAATGAGGTTCAGAGTAATGTTGCATTAGGTCGAAGCTATGTTCAGCAAGGGTGCATTTGGATGTTTCTTTAATTTATAAGCTATGTTCAGCAAGGGTGCATTTGGATGTTTCTTTAATTTATAAGCTATGCTCAGCAAGGGTGCATTTGGATGTTTCTTTCATTTATATATCCTTTTACTCAACTATTTTCTTTATTTGTTTCTTTCGGTCTTGCTTTCGTTCTTCGTTCTTTCCTGTCCTTTTTTTCTTCCTTTCTTCTTCTGTTCCTTTCCGTCTGTCTTTCTGTCTTTCGTTTCCTATATGTGTGTTTACACATCTGCTCATGTGTTTATTAATTTTGTTATTTACCTTATTGTTTATTCATACCACCATCTTTTTTGTTAAGCTTTTTTTTTTTTTTTTCTGTCCCAACCTCTGTGCCACCTCAGAGGCAGTGCACCCACGCCGTTCATTCCGACACCCCGTCCACAGCCACAGCCCCGGTCGGCCCCACCGAAGCCCCGGCACCAGCAATCCACAGGGAGCAGTCAATGTCAAGTCGTCAAGAGGCAACCCACCGGAGGAGACATTGCACTACTGCCGAGTCACTTCGGTGGTGTTCAGTGGCGCCTGTTCTGATCTAACATACGCAGGACACCACCTACTAAGCCCCCTACTGACGACAATAATTGCTTATTCGCGGAGCCGGCGTGAGTGAGCTCTCCCTCCAGAGGGCGCCACCACGTCCGTCCAACGACAGCCCCCATGGACTCGCCGATACCGGTGACCCCGATGGAACCAAACCAAGGCAACAGACGTAGAGAGGACATCGAAATCGAGGTCACCATGAGAACAGGGCATGAAGGGCCACAGAACTTGAGACTTTTTTTTAATGCTGATCAATGAGAATGAGGATGATTAAGATGATGCTACGGGTTTCCATTTCGGTCTGAGACTACATGACAGGGCTGTACTCTACGCTTCCTTTCATAATATATCCCGGCGTCAACCAGGCCCGAGAGATACAGGCACCTGCAATGTCGGGCAAGAAATTTGAGCAACACTCTCAGAAACGCATCCATTAAGTGGATGAAACTCGACTGTGTGGTCCCAGTCTTCCCAACTGAGTCCGCAGCTAACTCAACTCTGGGTAGGAGCCGGTCGGGGCAGAAAAACCCACATGACTCTGATGGGATTCGAACCCACGACCTCCCAGCCGGGAGTCCGCGACGCTAACCACTTCGCCACGGCGGCTGGTTTGTTAAGCTATTTAACAGTAATATTCTATCTACTATCTGACTGTCAAACAATCTAGACTGTCAAACAATCTATCAATGTATCTATATGTCTATCTATCGATTTACCCATCCATCAATCTACCCATCCATCCATGAATTAATCAAACTATCTATCTATATGTCTATCTATCTATCTGTTTGTCTGCCTGCCTGCTGTCTGTCTGTCTGTCTGTCTGTCTGTCTGTCATTCTGTCTATCTACCTAAATATACGTATGTGTTTTTACACATCAAATTGTTAAACCATCGGCCATCTAACCGTGTGTCTATTAGCTTTATCATCTGTCCATTCATTTATCTATCTATGTTTATCTTTCCATCAAACTTAGGCCTAGACAATCCTCTGCAGTCAGTAGTCTACATGACCTTTGCCTGTCCGTAGGTCTTCCTGTCCAGTGTTGGCTCAACAGTGTCAACTCCTCTTGACCTGCTACTCTCTACACTCAATAGTTAGAATTACTTGGGTCTGTTCTTCCAGTTTTTGTCCATGGTTCACTAAATAGACAAAACACCTTTGTATGTCTGACTGTCCATCGTTCAGTAAATGGTTGAAAACAGCTTTGTCTGTGCGTCACCATATCCATCGTGCACCCTATAGTTAAAACCGCTCTGGTCTGTCTGTATTTCTGATGATTGGTCTCTCAGTTGTTGAAAGTACTCTGTTCTGTTTGTATGCACACCCAACCGTTCATTCTTCGTTTAATAGCTAAAGTCATATTAGTAGGTCTTTCCGTCCGTCCCTCCGATTTTCACCCGATTCCCAAGATCACTTTGGTCACTCTGTGCGTCTGTCCATTCTTCCCTTCGCGGTCGGCCTGGCTGTAAACAGAATGATGCGAACATCCTTCTGCTTAAGGGTAGAGAAGGAAAAAATGCAGCGAAGAGAAAGAAAAGAACTGGGATGTGGTTAAAAGCTAGGGAGGGGCGTAAAGTGCTTCACGCTCACTCCTATGCTTCCGATAGAAGCTTAAATTTGTGCGCGCATGCGCGCGCATGTAACAGAGAGAGAGAGAGACAGACAGACAGACAGACAGACAGACAGACAGACAGACAGACAGACAGACAGACTGACAGAGAGTTTTTGTCTAGAATGGAGAAAAAAGTATTTAACAAATCTAAACGCTGATGCCACGGAACTCCTCTTTTTTAGTTCGTGGTCTGTATTTGCCTCTCTCTCTCTCTCTCTCTCTCTCTCTCTCTCTCTCTCTCTCTCTCTCTCTCTCTCTCTCTCTCTCTCTCTCTCTTCTGCATTCGCCTCGGAAGAGAAAATAAAAAGTTGTCATGATGTTAAAAGTTGCGAGCTGGAATGTGTTCTTGAAATGCAGCACTCTCGTTGCTTTTAACGAAGGTTGTGTTGTTACTGCAGTTTTTGCTATAGCAATTGTTGTTGTGCTTTCTTTTAATGTTTGTTTATTTCCTTTGTGTATTTTTCTTGCATGTGCTGTTCTTTTACTGTTTTACAGTCCCTCCCCCATCAGTACTATTGCTCTTACCGCCGCCTGTTCTCGCCACTTCAAACACCACTACACCTGACCTGAGTCCGTGGTGTTGCAGCCATTTGTCCACAACGCCGTCATGAGGCAACCCACCAGAGGAGAGGCTGCACTGCAGCTTCTAGTAATTCCATCACTCAGTCAGCTTTGCATCATTTCTGACTTAGTTTATAGAATAATTGGTTATGTGTGCGAATGAACATGCTGGTCTGCCTGTCTCCAGACGGCATCGCTCATTCGAAAAAAAAATTGAAATAAATGAAACAAAATAAACCCTCTACATGCCTGATTTTAAGAAAACTTTGTGGAAAGATAAAAGTAGTCGACGAGGCGCATAAAAAGTTTATGCAGATCAGTGGAGCTGACCTGAATCAAATATCGTAGATCCGTTAAGCAATAGTCCGCAAAAAACGGCGAAACCAGTTGAGCGAAACTTGGTTGAAAGACAGACGATAGACCAAGGACGAAGTCATGAAATTTTGGTGCGAGTCTATGGCGCGAATCTTATTCAAAGTGCGGATCAAAGGGATCCTGTCAACAGTGGTGACTGAGGTCTGAGGCTTCCCTTCCAGAGTACCCTTCTACTTCATCTATCTACACTGAGGTCGGAGGCTTCCAGAGTACCCTTCTACTTCATCTATCTACACTGAGGTCGGAGGCTTCCAGAGTACCCTTCTACTTCATCTATCTACACTGAGGTCGGAGGCTTCCAGAGTACCTTCTACTGTATCTATCTACACTGAGGTCGAGGCTTCCAGAGTACCCTTCTACTTCATCTATCTACACTGAGGTCGGAGGCTTCCAGAGTACCCTTCTACTTCATCTATCTACACTGAGGTCGGAGGCTTCCAGAGTACCCTTCTACTTCATCTATCTACACTGAGGTCGGAGGCTTCCAGAGTACCCTTCTACTTCATCTATCTACACTGAGGTCGGAGGCTTCCAGAGTACCCTTCTACTGTATCTATCTACACTGAGGTCGGAGGCTTCCAGAGTACCCTTCTACTTCATCTATCTACACTGAGGTCGGAGGCTTCCAGAGTACCCTTCTACTTCATCTATCTACACTGAGGTCGGAGGCTTCCCTTCCAGAGTACCCTCCTACTTCATCTATCTACACTGAGGTCGGAGGCTTCCAGACTACCCTTCTACTTCATCTATCTACACTGAGGTCTGAGGTTTCCAGAGTACCCTTCTACTGTATCTATCTACACTGAGTAACCTTCTACTTTATCTGTCTACACTGAGGTCTGAGGCTTCCAAGTAACCCTTCTACTTCATCTATCTACCTGAGGTCTGAGGCTTCCAGAGTACCCTTCTACTTTATCTGTCTACACTAGTCTGAGGTTTCCAGAGTACCCATTGCATCTTTACTATCATACAACGAGACCCTCTACTTTATCACTACATGAGTCTAGGCTTCGAGTACCCTTCTAATCTATATACACGAGGTCGACTCCAGGTACCCTTCTACTTATTGTGACAATGAGGTCTGAGGTTTCCAGGGTACCCTTCTATTATCTATCTACACTGAGGTCTGAGGTTTCCAGAGTACCCTTCTACTGTATCTATCTACACTGAGGTCTGAGGTTTCCAGAGTACCCTTCTACTTATCGTATCTACACTGAGGTCTGAGGTTTCCAGAGTGCCCTTCTACTTTATCTACACTGAGGTCGAGGCTTCCAGAGTACCCTTCTATTTTATCTACACTGAGGTCGGAGGCTTCCAGAGTACCCTTCTACTTTATCTGTCTACACTGAGGTCTGGAGAGCTTTCACAGAGTACCCTTCTACTTCATCTATCTACACTGAGGTCGAGGCTTCAGAGTACCCTTCTACTTTATCTATCTACACTGAGGTCGGGAGGCTTCCAGAGTACCCTTCTACTTATCTTGTACAATGAGGTCTGAGGTTTCCAGGTACCCTTCTACTTATCTATCTACACTGAGGTCGGGAGGTTTCCAGAGTACCCTTCTACTGTATCTATCTACACTGAGGTCTGAGGTTTCCAGAGTACCCTTCTACTGTATCGTCTACACTGAGGTCGAGGTTTCCAGAGTACCCTTCTACTTATCTATCTACACTGAGGTCGAGGCTTCCAGAGTACCCTTCTATTATTATCTACACTGAGGTCTGAGGCTTCCAGAGTACCCTTCTACTTTATCTATCTACACTGAGGTCGGAGGCTTCCAGAGTACCCTTCTATTTTATCTACACTGAGGTCTGAGGCTTCCAGAGTACCCTTCTACTTTATCTGTCTACCTGAGCTGAGGTTCCAGAGTACCCTTCTACTTTATCTTCTACACTGAGGTCGGAGGCTTCCAGAGTACCCTTCTACTTATCTATCTACACTGAGGTCTGAGGCTTCCAGAGTACCCTTCTACTTTATCTATCTACACTGAGGTCTGAGGCTTCCAGAGTACCCTTCTACTTTATCTATCTACACTGAGGTTGAGCCCTTCCAGGTACCCTCTATTATCTATCTACACTGAGGTCTGAGGCTTCCAGACTACCCTTCTACTTTATCTATCTACACTGAGGTCTGAGGTTCAGAGTACCCTTCTACTTACTATACTGAGTACCCTTCTACTTTATCTGTGTAAAACTGAGGTCGAGGTTTCCAGGGTACCCTTCTACTTTATCTATCTACACTGAGGTCTGAGGTTTC
This sequence comes from Conus canariensis, assembly GCA_033310375.1. Taxonomy (NCBI): domain Eukaryota; kingdom Metazoa; phylum Mollusca; class Gastropoda; order Neogastropoda; family Conidae; genus Conus; species Conus canariensis. Next base: position 474,424 of record CM065737.1, read on the forward strand.
CAGAGTACCCTTCTACTGTATCGTCTACACTGAGGTCTGAGATTCCAGAGTACCCTTCTACTTTATCTATACACTGAGGTCTGAGGCTTCCAGAGTACCCTTCTATTTTATCTACACTGAGGTCTGAGGTTTCCAGAGTACCCTTCTACTTTTATCTACACTGAGGTCTGAGGTTTCCAGAGTACCCTTCTATTTTTATCTGATCTACACTGAGGTCTGAGGACTTCCAGAGTACCCTTCTACTTTATCTATCTACACTGAGTTGAGCTTCCAAGTCTTCTACTTTATCTATCTACAAGGCAAAACGTTTGGTCTTCTTAAAACCTGCGTGATTTTATTTACTTCTTGTGATGCTGTACTCCACCCCGACCTTTCTTCACGCATTTTCCCATTAATTTGTTTTCTTACTTATTTATTTATTAGTTATTTGTTATTTTGTTGGGTTGGTTGGTTTTATTTTGGGTTTTTTGTTTGTTTGTTCAGTATGTATTTAGTTCATTTACTTTTTCTGCGTTATTCTTTTTTATTATCGGTGGTGGTAGTTGTTACATTATTTGTATTATCATGTTTATCACCGTCTATCGTAGAAGTGGTTGCAATATTTGTATTCTCATGTCTCTTATTATGTGTAATAACTGTGCATGATCTGGCACGTGTGTCGTACCATGTTTGCTGTCTAAAGTAATAGTAACAGCGGCGGTCTAACTCATGTGTCATATCATGCCTGTTTTTTGGGCACTGTGGCCTGAAGCTTTTAAAATGGAGGAAACCAATTTTAGGCAGTCAACAAAAAATATACCGTTTTCTAATCCGCAATCATATATAAAAAAAAACTAATAGAACAAAAAGAAAAGTTTGTACACAACATGAGATGGAAAGCATTCTTTTTTCTAAACCCAAACACAAAAAAGAGGACAAAAACACCTACGATTTCAAATCATGACGATCACCACCAGCCATAGACGAAATGAAACCTGTTGAAGATAAAATGAAAAGAATGATAGCCAATATTGAATTCAAAAAATCTAACAACGATTTCCAAACAACATTAAAAAACCAAATAAAACAAGTACAAAATGACAAAAAAATATTTGTGAAGGCTGATAAAACTAGCAATTACTACAAAATGGAACCAAAGGAATACTCTCAACTCCTTGACAAAAACATCCAGAAAAACTACAAAAAAGCTGACAAAAATATACATGACAGTATCCGCACTAAAGAAAAAGAACTTGCACAGCCCATAGACCTAAGTGACAGGATAGAAGCGACAGCAACAAAAGAAGCTTTCATAACACTCAAAGACCACAAGCCCAACTTTCATAACAATCCAACATGTAGACTAATAAATCCATCCAAATCTGAATTAGGCAAAATAAGCAAGAAAATTCTGGAAACAATAATAAAGAACGTAAAATCAAACTCTGAATACAACCTCTGGAAGAACACATACGAAGTTATCCAATGGTTAAAAAAACTCAATAAACAAAATAATACAGTATTCATCACATTTGACATAGTAGACTTTTACCCATCTATAGATGAGGAACTACTCAACAAAGCACTGAAGTTTGTCAGTAACCACACAGACATAACAGGGTCAGAAATGGAAATCATTCTCCACACCAAGAAAACATTACTGCACAGCAAAAATGAAACCTGGATCAAGAAAACGAACAGAAACTCAACATTTGACGTAACCATGGGACCATATGATGGTGCAGAAACATGCGAACTGGTCGGGCTATTCATGCTATCCAACATCAAGAAAAAACTCGGAAAGCAAGTCGGACTATACAGAGATGATGGCCTTGCTGCACTAACCAACAACCCAAGAACCATTGAAAATAAGAAAAAAGATCTATGCAAAATCTTCCAAAATCACAACTTAAAAATTACCATTGAAGCAAACAAAAAGGTAGTGAACTACTTAGACATGACACTGGATCTCAATAATCACATATATAAACCATACAAGAAACCCAACGACACACCTCTTTATGTACACATCAAAAGTAACCATCCACCATCTGTATTAAAGACCATACCCCACGGCATAAACAAGAGACTATCAAATCTGTCATGCAATGAGAGAGTGTTCAACAATGCAGCAGTAGAATACCAGGAGGCACTACAAAGAAGTGGATACAATTACAAACTACAATACAACCCAGATAACAACACAAATAAAAGCAAGAAAAATAGAAAAAGAAAAATCATATGCTACAACCCCCCATACGACGGGAAACTCAAAACAAACATAGGGAAAGAATTCTTCAAAATCTTAACAACTTCATTTCCAAAAGAACACAAACTGTCCAAAATATTTAACAAAAACACTGTCAAACTATCATACTCATGTATGCCCAACCTCAAAAACCTAATTGATGCATCCAACAAAATGAAAACCAACACAGCAAAGAAGGGTGAAGAAAGGAAATCTTGCAATTGCACCAAAAAAGAGCAGTGTCCACTAAGCAATAACTGTCTTCACAACAATATTGTATACCAGGCTACCGTGACATCAGAAAATGAAAAAGAAACATACATAGGGATCACTGAAAACCACTTCAAAACCAGATATGCAAACCATAAACAGTCATTCAACAAAGAAAAATACAAAAACCAAACTGAATTGAGCAAATACATTTGGAAACTTAAAGACGCAAAAATAAACGATAACATATCCTGGAAAATCATAAAAAGGGCATCACCATACAACAATATTTCAAAAAGATGCAACCTATGCCTAACTGAAAAAATGGCTAATACTATGTAAACCACACTTAGCAACTCTTAATACTAAAACAGAAATAGTAAATAACTGCAGGCACAAATGGAAATCGTTGTTAGTGAACACACCCCGCACAACAACCTGAAAACAAAAACAAAAAAACACGTGCAACCAACACGCACGTAAAAACAGCTGCAACCGGGCCCCACACGCTATATAACACCGGCGGTGGGCAGCCCAAACTCCATCCTGATGATAGCCAAGCGCTAGAAACAAATTTGTAGATAGTTTTAATATTCCTCTTAATACTTGTCTTATCTATCTATCTATCTATGTATATATA
>CM065737.1:482500-485000 GCA_033310375.1 Conus canariensis
GTCATGATCAGACGGCACCCCTAGCACCAGTAGTCCATGACAACAACTAATGTTCAGTCATGATCACATAGCACCCCTAGCACCAGTAGTTCATGACAACAACTAATGTTCAGTCATGATCAGACATAACCCTAGCACCAGTAGTCCATGGCAACAACTAATGTTCAGCCATGATCACACAGCACCCCTAGCACCAGTAGTCCATGGCAACAACTAATGTTCAGTCATGATCAGACAGCACCCCTAGCACCAGTAGTCCATGGCAACAACTAATGTTCAGTCATGATCAGACAGCACCCCTAGCACCAGTAGTCCATGGCAACAACTAATGTTCAATCATGATCACACATCACCCCTATCACCAGTAGTCCATGGCAACAACTAATGTTCAGTCATGATCAGACAGCACCCCTAGCACCAGTAGTCCATGGCAACAACTAATGTTCAGTCATGATCAGACATCACCCCTAGCACCAGTAGTCCATGACAACAACTAATGTTCAGTCATGATCACATAGCACCCCTAGCACCAGTAGTCCATGGCAACAACTAATGTTCATGATCACATAGCACCCCTAGTACCAGTAGTCCATGACAACAACTAATGTTCAGTCATAGTCAGACATCACCCCTAGCACCAGTAGTCCATGGCAACAACTAATGTTCAGTCATGATCAGACAGCACCCCTAGCACCAGTAGTCCATGGCAACAACTAATGTTCAGTAATGATCAGACAGCACCCCTAGCACCAGTAGTCCATGGCAACAACTAATGTTCAGTCATGATCACATAGCACCCCTAGCACCAGTAGTCCATGGCAACAACTACTGTTCAGTCATGATCAGACAGCACCCTAGCACCAGTAGTCCATGGCAACAACTAATGTTCAGTCATGATCAGACATCATCCCTAGCACCAGTAGTCCATGGCAACAACTAATGTTCAGTCATGATCAGACATCACCCTAGCACCAGTAGTCCATGACAACAACTAATGTTCAGTCATGATCAGACATCACCCCTAGCACCAGTAGTCCATGGCAACAACTACTGTTCAGTCATGATCAGACAGCACACCTAGCACCAGTAGTCCATGGCAACAACTAATGTTCAGTCATGATCACATAGCACCCCTAGCACCAGTAGTCCATGACAGCAACTAATGTTCAGTCATGATCAGACATCACCCCTAGCACCAGTAGTCCATGGCAACAACTAATGTTCAGTCATGATCAGACAGCACCTCTAACACCAGTAGTCCATGGCAACACTAATGTTCAGTCATGATCAGACAGCACCCCTAGCACCAGTAGTCCATGGCAACAACTAATGTTCAGTCATGATCAGACAGCACCCCTAGCACCAGTAGTCCATGACAACAACTGTGTTCAGTAATGATCAGACAACACCCCTAGCACCAGTAGTCCCTGGCAACAACTACTGTTCAGTAATGATCAGACAGCACCCTAGCACCAGTAGTCCATGGCAACAACTAATGTTCAGTAATGATCACATAGCACCCCTAGCACCAGTAGTCCATGACAACAACTAATGTTCAGCCATGATCACATAGCACCCCTAGCACCAGTAGTCCATGGCAACAACTAATGTTCAGTAATGATCACATAGCACCCCTAGCACCAGTAGTCCATGACAACAACTAATGTTCAGTCATGATCACATAGCACCCCTAGCACCAGTAGTCCATGGCAACAACTAATGGTCAGCCATGATCAGACAGCACCCCTAGCACCAGTAGTCCATGACAACAACCAATGTTCAGTCATGATCAGACAGCCGAGTCCACTTCGGCAATGCTCTTATCCAAATACGCAGGACGCACCTATCAAACCCACTACGGACAACGGTAATTGCTCACTCTTGGAGGTAGCGTGACTGAGCATAGTCTTATGAGGGCATCACTTTGTCCATTCATCGACACTCCCTTAAAACTGATACTTTTAGACGACTTTTACACAAAACTCACAATCACATGAAGAGCACGAAAGGTGTGAAATATTGTTTGTTCAGATCGATGAGGTTGAGGATGATGAAGAATAGATATCATTCCAATCAGATACTACACGACACGGTTGTAAGCTGCACTGCCTTTTATAATGTATCCTAGCATGGACCGATCCCCAGAGACGCAGGCTCTCAGAAAAGCAATTTTTGAGTGGATGAAAATTGTCTGTGATGCTCCATTCTTCCCATTTGCGACCACAGAAAACTCCAATCCGAGGAGTTGGTCGGGGCCGAAAAAAAATCCACAAATAGCATGACTCTGATATGACATGAACCCATGGCCTCTAAGCTCGCATTCTGCAATGTTAACCACAGCACCACAGGGGATTTTTGAAAGAGAGAGAGAGAGAGAGAGAGAGAGAGAGAGAGAGAGAAGAGAGAGAGAGAGAGAGAGAGAAAATTTTGGATTTTCTATTTGTAGTCCATCACCCCCACCCCCGAACCCCAGCCCCACCCCCACCAACTTATGAAATAA
>CM065737.1:487500-490000 GCA_033310375.1 Conus canariensis
TTCTTACCCATTCCAACCAACTGTCCTGTCTGTCACTGCACCGTTCTTACCCATTCCAACCAACTGTCCTGTCTGTCACTGCACCGTTCTTACCCATTCCAACCAGCTGTCCTGTCTGTCACTGCACCGTTCTTACCCATTGCAACAACTGTCCTGTCTGTCACTGCACCGTTCTTACCCATTGCAACCAACTGTCCTGTCTGTCACTGCACCGTTCTTACCCATTCCAACCAACTGTCCTGTCTGTCACTGCACCGTTCTTACTCACATCCAACCAACTGTCCTGTCTGTCACTGCACGTTCTTACCCATTCCAACCAGCTGTCCTGTCTGTCACTGTACCGTTCTTACCCATTCCAACCACTGTCCTGTCTGTCACTGCCTGTCTGTCACTGTACCTTCTTACCCATTCCAACCAACTGTCCTGTCTGTCACTGCACCGTTCTTACCCACTCCAACTGTCCTGTCTCTCACTGCACCGTTCTTACCCATTGCAACCAACTGTCCTGTCTGTCACTGCACCGTTCTTACTCCTCACATCCAACTGTCCTGTCTGTCACTGCACCGTTCTTACCCATTCCAACCAGCTGTCCTGTCTGTCACTGCACCGTTCTTACCCATTCCAACCAGCTGTCCTGTCTGTCACGGCACCGTTCTTACCCATTCCAACCAACTGTCCTGTCTGTCACTGCACCGTTCTTACTTACATCCTTACAGCTGTGAGGAAAAATGAAATACATTAGAGCGGCTGCAACAGAACGCGGCGTGAGGGGGGAGGGGGGGTGGGGGGGTGGTAGAGGAAAAGAGTCAGGGAGGGGATCGGAGTGAGAGAGTGGAGAAGGGTAATTTTTCTGCCCTGTCTAAGTTGCCATTGGTACTTTTCCTACCATCACCCTGGGATCCAATCTGTGACAGCCAATGGAGTGCAAGCAGGTATAGATAGATAGATAAATAGATAGATAGATAGATAGATGATAGATAGAGAGAGAGAGAGAGAGAGAGAGAGAGAGAGAGAGATGTGTATCCATCGATCCAGTCTCCAATCATTATGTAGATTAATAGGGAAGGTAGAACTATCAGCACCCATCTGTATCTTATGGAGATAGATAGATACATAGATAGACACAGACAGACAGACAGACAGACAGAGACAGACAGAGACAGAGACAGAAACAGAAAGAAGAAGAAGAAGAAAAGTTGGAGAGAAAAAAACTGTATCTTTGCACACCATTGTTTACTATTTGTGACGTAATGAGCATACAGGCGAACAGTAGAACAGAACAAGGAAAACATCTTTTTTCAGTTTTGTTTTCATTGGTAAGGGAGAAAAGAGACAGACAGACAGACAGACAGACAGACAGACAGACAGATGGACGGACAGATAGACAGGCAGACAGACAAGCAGACAGGCAGCCAGATGGAGACAGAGAGGAAGAGGGGAGAGGGAGAGAGAGAGAGACACAGACAAAGACAGAGAGGTAAGAGAGAGGAAGAGAGAGAGAGGGGAGAGAGAGAAGAGAGAGAGGGGAGAGAGGAGAGAGAGAGAGAGAGCCCTGAACCCCAATCTTGTCTGATGAGACTTCTGCCTATGACCAGAATCATCACAAGGACGAGGCAATGAAGATGGCCTCCCTTTTCAGCAAAGTGTCCTATCGGTCACAACATCATTCTGACTTAAGGTAGTGAAAGGGAAGCAATCCACATCCTTGTTTCCCGTGAAGAAAAGGAAGTGAATCAGAGTGGCTTCAGAAGAATGAGGCATGGGATAGGGTTAGAGAGAGAGAGGTGTGTGTCAAACTGGACAGGGAATCAGAAAGGAATTATGATATATCCACTCCTAAGCTGCCATCAGTCCCTAAACATAACGAGACAGCTGCTTTGTCTGCAAGGATCATGGGATATTTCATGAGACTGTTTTTATTCCTCAACAATGTTGTGAACGCACACATCAAGAAGCTAAGAAAGAAAGAGACGGAGCGAGAGAGAGCGAGACAGAGAGAGAAAGAGAAAGAGAGAGAGAGAGAGAGAGGAGAGAGAGAGAGAGAGAGAGAGAGAGAGAGAGAGAAAGAAGACAGACAGACAGACAGAGGTAGGGAGAGATTGATTCATTGAGTAATAATCTTTATTCCCAAGAGTAACACATAAGCAAGAAGATGCCTTTTTTTCATTTGGCTCTTGTCCCACTTCAGGGAATGAGGATACTAACATACAATACAACAAGAACATTGATGATTCATATTAGCATTTAAGAAACCAACGTTCATATCAAACTCATCTGTCACACACACACACACACACACACACACACACACACACACACACACACACACACACACACACACACACACATATTCAACATTCTTGTTCATAAAGCAAGACTGGTTCTCAAGGCTGTCCGGAATAGCAGATAATGTTGTTGTTGAGGGCAGAGAGAGACAGAGACAGAGAGAGAGAGAGACAGACAGACAGACAGACAGACAGTGGGGTGCGGGGGAGTGGAG
>CM065737.1:500000-510000 GCA_033310375.1 Conus canariensis
GAGAGAGAGAGAGAGAGAGAGAGAGAGAGAGAGAGAGAGAGAGAGAGAGAGAGATCGTTCTTTCTTGAACAGGCCAGTCTCCAATCATTGTGTAGATTAATTAACAGGCCATGAAAAACTACCAGCACCCATCTGTATGTTGCACCTTGCACAGAGACAAGAGAAGAAGAAGAAGAAGAAGAAGAAGAAGAAGAAGAAGAAGAGAAGAAGAAGAAGAAGAAGAAGAAGAAAAGTGTGATTTAGTAGGATAAGAGAAGAAACAGAGACAGACAGACAGAAAGACAGACAGATGGACAGGCAAACAGGCAGCCAGGTGGACAGACGGACAGACTGACAGACAGATAAACAGAGAGAGATAGAGGGAGGGAGGGAGAGAGAGAGAGAGAAACCTCTGCACCCCAATCTTGTCTGATGAGATTTCTGCCTATGACCAGCATAATCACAACGACGAGGCAATGAAGATGGCCGCCCTTTTCAGCAAACTGTCTTATCCGTCACAACATCGTTCCGGCTTAAGGTAGTGAAAGGGAAGCAATCCACATCCTTATTTCCCTTCAAGAAAAGAAAGTAAATCAGAGTGGCTTCAGAAGAATGAGGCATGGGATAGGGTTAGAGAGAGAGAGTGAAACTGGACAGGGAATGAGAAATGAATATTTCCACCCTTCTATGCTGCCATCACTGCCTAAACATAAACAGACAGGTACTTTGTCTGCAATGATCATGGGATATTCCGTGAGACTCTTCGTTTTTTGTTTTTTTTATTCCTCAACAATGATGTGAACGCACACATCAAGAAGCTAGGAGAGTTAGGAGACAGACAGACAGACAGACACAGAGAGAGACAGAGACATAGAGAGATTGATCCATTGATGTTTAATCTTTATTCCCAAGAGGAACAGATACGCTAGGAGACGCCTTTTTTCATGTGGTCCTAATTCAAATTCAGGGAATGAGGACATAAACACACAACACTATCAGTTTTACAAGAACAACGATGATTCATATTCTCATTGATGAAAACAACATTCACATCAACATTCTCTCTCAGTTTAACAGTCAATCTCTCTCTCTCTCTCTCTCTCTCTCTCTCTCTCTCTCTCTCTCTCTCTCTCTCTCTCACCACACACACACACACACACACACACACACACACACACACACACACACACACACACACACACACACATTACACCACACCATCATATTAAACATTCTTGTTCATAAAGCAAGACTGGGGATCAAGTCAGCCTGGAATTGCAGATAATGTTGCTGTTTAGAGGAGAGAGAGAGAGAGAGAGAGAGAGAGAGAGAGAGAGAGAGAGAGAGAGAGAGAGAGAGAGGGAGGGAGGGAGGGAGATAGAAGGGGGGGGGGAGTGGAGATTAAACACACATATTATGAAAAATTAAAATAAAAGTGAACAAAAAAGAATTATTACTTCTCACCCTCCTCCCTTCCACTCCTTTACCTTTCCTACTCTTCTCTTCTGCTCTCTGTTTCCCAAACGTCCTTACTCCTTCATTCCTCGTTCATATATTGTCAGTGGCGTGCTGATCGTTCATTGTTTTATCTATATTTCATATATTGTCAGTGGCGTGTTGATCGTTCATTGTTTTATCTATATTTCATATATTGTCAGTGGCGTGCTGATCGTTCATTGTTTTATCTATATTTCATATATTGTCAGTGGCGTGCTGATCGTTCATTGTTTTATCTATGTATTATATTTCTCTCGTATTTACCATCTGAAGGAGACATACTTGTTGAAAATTCCATTTTGTACTTCGTGTTATTTTGCATTGTTTCATGTGTTCGTTGGGTTTTGTTTGATTTTTCTTGTTGGTTGTATTGATGTAGTCTCCTACATTGACTTGAGAGAGAGAGAGAGAGAGAGAGAGAGAGAGAGAGAGAGAGAGAGACAGAGACAGAGAGAGAGAGAGATGTATTGGTCATGCCTGCTCAACATTATCTTGAAAAAAGCTGCTAAAAGAATTCCACCAAACTACCTAGACAAACGATTCACAAGCCGAAACACGACGCGTTTCGATCTCTTAGGTCTTCTTCGAGCAAGATACACAACACCTAGGACAACGAAAATGAAGAACGAGCAGTCACTTACCTTTGTCGAATTGAAGAACGAGCAATCACTATCTTTGTCAAAGTGTTCGCTTGTTCATTTTCGTTGTACTGAGGGTTGTTTGTCTTGCCTAAAGAAGACATAAGAGGTCGAAACGCGTCGTGTTTTGTCTTGAGATTCGTTTGTCCATGTGGTCTGACGGAGTTATTTTGACACTTTTTTTGTTAGATTTGTTTAAATTACCGTCTGCAGTTGCCTAACTTTGCAAGTAACCTGCTCAACATCATTTGTGTGCTAGGTTTATACATTCACTTTCTTTTCATTTTGAGGTATGATTCAAGATTAGAGATAAAATACCCACATGGACTTTTGTAGTGTTTATATAACTAATCATTACCTGAACTGTGCCTTTCATCAATCATTAGATTATTTCCATTTTGTACTGCAATAGTAAAATGAATATGAAACAACAAGAATGAAAACAAAAAGCAAGAAAGGAATAACAATCTTGTGGAAATTTCTTCGAACGTTTCAAAATAAAGGTCACTCCTCGAAGCAAACCCACACAATGACAATGCCCTTTCTGCATTTTAACGCACGCATTGAGAACCATCCTTCCTGTCTAATCTCAACCCTCCCTCACAAAGAAAAGAATATAAATCTTGCCACGCTGTCGGGTCTGAGGAGATCTGTCTTTGACCAGAGTAATCACAGGAACGAGCGAGGCCGGCCCTTCCCTCAAACAGTCCAATAGGTAGGCCCCAAGGGCCTTTTCCGTTTGCCGCAAGGGACGCAATCCAACCCCTTCATTCCTTCGTAGAAAGGGAAACAAATCATTGCATGTGGGGACCGTGGAGAGCATAGGAGTGGAGGAACGAGAGAGAGAGAGAGAGAGAGAGAGAGAGAGAGAGAGAGAGAGAGAGAGACAGAGACAGAGACAGAGACAGAGGACAGACAGACGAGAGAGAGAGAGAGAGAGAGAGAGAGAGAGAGAGAGACATGACAATATTGCCAAGGGAGAACAGAGGCACATTGAGAGGGTGGAGGGACCCAAAACGGAGACAAATATAGGAGGTGGAGGAGGAGAGAAACGACACACGGACTTTTTGTATGTGTGTGTGTGTGTGTGTGTGTGTGTGTGTGTGTGTGTGTGTGTGTGTGTGTGTGTGTGTGTGTGCACGCCTCGTGTGTGTGTGTGTGTTAGAGAGACAGACATCACAGACTGACAGACAGACAGAAACAGACAGTGACACGGAGAGAGTGAGAAGAATGTGAAATCATAATGCTCCTTCAGGGTTACGAACCCTGGCTGACATCCAGGAATGGAGTCATTTGCCTCCATGAAAATGCATCCACTGTAAGAAAAGAACACGTTCTCAAACAATTGGGAATACCCATGGCATACACGTATCAGAGAGAGAGAGAGAGAGAGAGAGAGAGAGAGAGAGAGAGAGAGAGAGAGTCTTGCACCCCAATTGTGTCTGACGAGACAGACTAATCACAAGGACGAGGCGAGAGGGATGACCGCCCTTTGCAGCAAACTGCCCTGACCATCACTCCACCGCTCCTTTTTCACACAGAAAAAGGGAGGCAGCCCACGTCCTTTAATTTCCTCAAAGAAAGGGAAATAAATCTGAGTGGCTGAGAAGGACAGGTGTATGAGCTGGGGAAAGATGCGGGTAGCTGGAGGTGGGACTTGGGGTGTTGGAGGCAAGGAGTAAGGGAGAGATGAAAGGAAATCTTTCCACCAAAATATCTAAGCTGCCTCCATTGCAAAAGGTTAATCACGTGATGTCATACCTTCAGCGTCATATGGGACACCAACCTGTGACTGAAACTCTGTGTGTGTGTGTGTGTGTGTGTGCGTGTGTTGTTCGTTCTTTAATTTAACGTCTATCCACCTAACAGTGATCTTAGACAGTATGTAAGTGTTATGTGTGTGTGCATGTGATGCTTTTGGGTGTATGCATTCGAACGGTTGGTGTTGATTTTGGGCGTACGTATGTATGTATAATGCAATTAGGCTTAGAAAAAAAAAAGAAAAAGAAAAAGAAAAGAAACACAACAACAAAACACCACATAACTGAATCCAAAACTATAAAAGAAACACTAAATAAGCAACTAACACCAAGATGGGGAAAATAACATAGACGTTAAAGTAAATGTCCAATTGGGCTCTTAATCAGTCCTTGAACAACTTCAAAAATATTTGATTCGTTAGAGATGACATCTTCAAAGACTGACATCGACGGTTCGGTGTTCAACAACCAAGCAGGTACATAGGGTTTCATTCTATCGCACAAAAAAAGTAGATGGAACGGAGTGATTTGCTGGCCACAAATACAAGTCACATGTTTACAGAATTTTGTTTTAAAGGCATCAAGCCTCAATCTAAAAATCAAACTTTTTAAAATCCTCTCTTGGTAGAGATTCTTGATACCTGTTTTATTGTCTGATATCTTGTTAAATAATATACCCTTTTTGTTTTTTGGTGCCTTTTCCCTTATTTAAAATAGTATTCCAGGCTGCGTCTTTTAAAAGACTATAACTCTCATGTAAGGATAAAGGAATGTATATCTTTGTTAAATCAGTTTCAGTGATAGCAGCCTTTTTGGCTAATGTGTCTACCCTTTCATTAGCAGATAATCCACAGTGAGATGGAACCCAACAAAAATCGACATAAGAACCACGTAAATGCAAAAAATGAATTAGGTGGTACACTTCTGATATAAGTTCTGCTCTCACAGTTGTATTCGAAAATTTTAGAGCTTGTAGGACTGATTTTGAATCAACACAAAGTAGTATTTGAAATACAGGAAATCGAAAATCAAGAAGAAAGTTTAATGCCATAATAATGGCAACAAGTTCCGCAGTAAATATGGAAATATTCTTACCAAGGTGGTAACCTTTCTCTATTTTTAAGGATGGAATTATGAATGCTGAACCAGACAAATGATTGTCTAGCACGGAACCATCTGTATAGATTTTAAGGTGATTTACATAGGTTTCATTTATATGTGACTTAACATACGTTGGCAGCAAGGGTCCATCACTTTTTCTTAAACTTGTATAGTCTATGTCATAATTTGCTCTACTAAGTTCCCATTCTGGGATAGTGCTAAAAGACACCCGATGAGCTACGTTTTGAGGTGCAGTGCCTGCTTTTGTAAATAAGTCAGATGTGTATGAGGCTATCGATTTTAGAGAATCAATTTTTTGTGCCCGTTTAGGAAAATTTATTTCTGATTTTAATTCAGTTTCACTGGTATTAAGATTTTGTAGTGTATGACTTCTTAAGATATATTTTGCAGATGCAAGTTTCATATTTTCTTCAAAAGGCAATATTCCGATCTCCATATAAGTTCTTAAAGTTGATGTATGAACCGGGACACCAAGAGCTATCTTGTAAGCTTTACTATCAATACTCTGCAACTTTTTGATTAAATATTTTGGGGCTGAAAAAAATGTCTCCTGGGCATAGGATAGTTTTGATCGTACAAGCGCAGTAGCTAAATGTGTTAATACTTTACTGTCTTTACCCCAGGATTGTTGACTCACCATTTTCAAGAAATTTAAAGTTTTCTTAGCTTTTGTTAAAATAGTTTGTATGTGATTATTCCAGCTCAATTTAGAAGTTAAATTTACTCCTAAAAATTTTACAACTTTTTTATATTCAAGGCACAATCCATCTATTTGAAATGAAGGCAGAGGATTAGGATCATAACCAGTATTGAACAGAAACCATATGCGATTTTTCAGCTGAAAGGGCCAATCCATTTTCAGTCATGTACTTACTAATTTTATCTAGTTCATTTTGATATATCTTTTTAATATAGTTGATTGATCTAACTGGTGTGTGACGTTTTAAAGTAACTTTCATCCATATGCAGATATCATCCGCATATTGTGCTAGTTCAACAGTTTTTGATAATGATTTAGGAAGATCATGGATCAAAATATTAAACAGGATAGGAGCTATTACAGCTCCTTGCGGGATTCCCATCTGGATATGTCTTTCATTAGAGTATACATTTCCTACCTTCGTCTGTATTGTTCTATCACTTAAAAAGGTTTTTAAGTAATTGTACATACATCCTGAGAGACCAATTAACTTCAATTTGTTCAGAAGTTTTGAATGCCAGACTTGGTCATATGCCTTTCTAATGTCAAAAAACGTGGCAAGAACATTTTTTTCTGCGTGCAAACTGATGTTTAACCTGTGTTGTAATTTTTACAAGATGGTCAACTGTAGATCTACCCTTTCTAAAGCCCGCCTGTTGTATTGGTATTATACCATTTTTTTCACAATGATGTTCAAGTCTTTTTAGAATAATTCTTTCCATAAGTTTTTCCACATGTGAAGTGAGAGCAATTGGCCTGTAGTTATTTTTGTCTGATTTTGACTTGCCCTCTTTAGGGATAGGGGTTACGATTGATTTTTTCCACAAAGATGGTTGAAGCCCTTCAGACCAACATTTCTGAAATAATAAGTTCAGAAACATTGTGAAATTAACTGGCAAATGCTTTATCATTTCATTGGAAATCGCATCTGGTCCCACTGACTTTCTTTTCGAACCAATAGAGAAAATTGCATCCTTTACTTCTTGAAATGTAAGGGGAGCGTTTGTATAGTGACTATTATTGGGACTTTTTTCATGCGTTTCCTTATCCTCCATTTTCTCTCTGTATATCTTTTGCTTTTCTGTCAGGCCCTCCCTATTGCTATTTTTTGCAAAAATATTTGCAAATGCTTCAGCCTTTTCAAATTTTGAAGGAAACTCATTATTTTCTAATTTTATGGGATATTCAGGAAGACTGATTCCGTTTTTCATGTCTTTTAATTTTTTCCATGTTTTCTGAAGATCTTTGTGGTCATGTATTTCATTTTCACAGAAATTTGACCAATATTGCTCCTTGACTTTTTCGATTACTCTGTTACTATGATTTTTTGCTCTATTCTTTTCAGCAATTTTGTCAGGATCTTTCTTATCTTTTAAATATATTTTATAGGCCTGCATCTTTTTTTTCTCTTGCTTCTTCACAAGTAGCATTCCACCATACATTCCCTGCATATTTGTTTGATGCATCAGAATTGCACCTTGGTATTGAGAGATCAGCTGCATGTAAAACAATATCAACAAAATTCGCGTAGCGTGTGTGTGCGTGTGTGTGTGTGTGTGTGTGTGTGTGTGTGTGTGTGTGTGTGTGTGTGTGTGTGTGTGTGTGTGTGTGTGCGTGTGTGTGTGTGTGTGTGTGTGTGTGTGTGTGTGTGTGTGTGTGTGTGCGCGCGCGCGCGCGCGCGTGCGTGTGTTTGAAGAGAAAATGAAACACACTAGGCTGAAAGGAAAGAAAGGAATTGTAAATTTTCATTGGGGGGGAGGGTGGAAGGAAGGTTTCCGTCTTCCATGCCACTTTCACCGCATAGTTCATTCTAGCCTCAAATCCACGGCATCCCCTGGTTTGTTCTGCAGCAGACCTGGCACCGGCAATTCACAGGCAACAGTATATAACAGGTCGTCACGAGCAAACCCATCAGTGGAGACCCTGCTCTTCTGCCGAGTCTCTTCGGCAATGTTCTTTTTCCAGAACATACCAGATGTCACCTACTAAACCTACAACAGATAACAGTCATTGCCCAGTCTTGGGGCCTGCGTGAACATCGTCGTATCCTGAGGGCACCACTGTGTCCATTCAACAACAGTCCTTATAAACTTTCCTTTCACGAACTTAACACAAACCTCTTCAACCACATGAACGTCCACAGAAAATTAGAACACTGTTTATGCAGTGAGTTTGAGAATGATGGAGACGATCTTATGGAATGTCATTCTGATCAGAGACTGCATGCCGAGGTTGTAAGCTACGCTCCATTTTACAATATATCTTGACGTCAGCCGATCGCCAGAGAAGCAGACACCTGCGGTGTCAGGAAATTTGAGAAATGTTCGCAGAAAGACAATTTTTGAGCGGATGAAAGTCGACCAAGTTGTTCCATTCTTCCTACTAGAGTCCACAGCAAACTCAGCTCCGAGGAAAGCCGGTCAGGATCGACAAATCTCACAAATAAAATGACTCTTGTGTGAGAATCGAACCCACGACCTTCAAACGCTAACCAGGGCACCACAGAGACATTAAGAAAGTTTTCAGACAGACAGACAGGCAGACGGACAGAGAGTGGGTGAGAGAGAGAGAAAGAGGGAGACAGAGACATGAAAATATCTAAATGATGGAGGCCTATTTTTAGTCCATCACAAGACCCTGCCTTCAGTGAACTAAATATTCTAAATGTATACAAATGAACAAAAGGGGCTTTGGTCTGCTTATCATCTTTACCTCTTGTTTGTAAATTATCATCTTCAAAGAAAGCCCAGAGCTGCAAATTACAACATACAAACACTCTTCATGCCATCCTCTAATCTTCAAAGAAAGCCCAGAGCTGCAAATTACAACATACAACACACTCTTCATGCCATCCTCTAATCTTCAAAGAAAGCCCAGAGCTGCAAGTTACAACATACAACAAACTCTTCATGCCATCCTCTCATTTTAAAAATTAAAACCTGTCTACAGTTAGGTTTTTCTCTCTCTCTCTCTCTCTCTCTCTCTCTCTCTCTCTCTCTCTCTCTCTCTCTTTTCTCTCTCTCTCTCTCTCTCTCTCTCTTCGTGAGCGCGGGTATGTATGTGTCCAGTTGTTTGTCTGTATTTGTGCACATGCGTGCGTGTGTAAGAGCGTGCGTACATGTGTGCCCACTTACGCGCGTGCGAGATGGATAAATAGAGAGAGAGAGAGAGAGAGAGAGAGAGAGAGAGAGAGAGAGAGACAGACAGACAGACAGACAGACAGACAGACAGACTGACAGACAGACTGAGACAGAGGGTTTGCGTGTGTGTGTGTGTGTGTGTGTGTGTGTGTGTGTGTGTGTGTGTGTGTGTGTGTGTGTGTGTGTGTGTGTGTTGTGACCAGCAGAGTGTTAACTCTCTCTCTCTCTCTCTCTCTCTCTCTCTCTCTCTCTCTCTCTCTCTCTCTCTCTTTTACAGGCTGGAGGCCTAACATTAAAACATTGTCATTGTCATTCTCTCCCCCTCCCTCCCCTCTCTCTCTCTCTCTCTCTCTCTCTCTCTCTCTCCCTCTCTTTCTCTGAATGGATCAGTTGTCAAAGCGTCATTGAAGTAAATGAGACGGGCATTATTAAGACGAATGTCAGGGGTGACAGGATACACTTTTTCTAAGCCAGTAAAAGGCTTACATCGGGAAAATGGGGTATTAAAGTTTAAAAGGAGTCATTTCTGGTATTTGTTAATTAATAGGGTCAAAATGTTTAATGATTTTTTCTTCAAGATTTAAGAAAACTTCTCTCTCTCTCTCTCTCTCTGTCTCTCTGTCTCTGTCTCTGTCTCTCTCTCTCTCTCTCTCTCTCTCTCTCTCTCTCTGTGTGTGTGTGTGTGTGTGTGTGTGTGTGTGTGTGTGTGTGTGTGTGTGTGTGTGTGTGTAGATAGATAGATAGACAGATAGGTATCTTACTTGTCAGTCAGCTATACACCATTCTTTCTTGAACTGGTCAGGACAATCATTCTATAGATTAGTGTGGCACAAAAACCTAGCACTCATCAGTATCTTGGAGAGAGAGAGAGAGAGAGAGAGAGAGAGAGAGAGAGAGAGAGAGAGAGAGAGAGAGAGAGAGAGAATAAGAGAGAGAGAGAGAGGAAGAATGAGAGAGAAAGAGAGAGACAGAGGAGAATGAGAGAGAGAGAGGAGAACAAGAGACAGAGGAGAATCAGACAGACAGACAGAGAGAGAGAGAGAGAGAGAGAGAGAGAGAGAGAGAATGAGAGAGAGAGAGAGGAAGAATGAGAGAGAAAGAGAGAGACAGAGGAGAATGAGAGAGAGGAGAACAAGAGACTGAGGAGAATGAGAGAGAGAGAGA
>CM065737.1:520000-542500 GCA_033310375.1 Conus canariensis
ACAGAGACAAGCTATAGACAAATAGACAAAGAGGAAAAATGCAACAGAGCAAAGCATGGAGAAAGAGACTGGAATAAAAACAGAGACAGAAACAGAAGCAAACGAGACAAGAGAGAGAAAGAGAGAGAGATGTAGAGTACAGGAGAGCGGAGAACAGAACAAACGAGACAGAGAGAGAGACAAGAGAGAGAGATGTAGAGTTAGGGGGAGGCGGAGAAACAGAGAGACAGAGAGACAGTCAGAGAGAGAGATGTAGAGTTAGGGGGAGGCGGAGAAACAGAGACAGAGAGACAGTCAGAGAGAGAGATGTAGAGTTAGGGGGAGGCGGAGAAACAAGAGACAGAGAGACAGTCAGAGAGAGAGATGTAGAGTTAGGGGGAGGCGGAGAAACAGAGAGACAGAGAGACAGTCAAGAGAGATAGAGTTGGGAGCGGAAACAAGACGAGAGACAGTCAGATGAACAAAACGACAATCCGTTCCTCTCCTCTGGTAAGGAAATACCAGGTGTCTCTCCCCTCTCTATGACCAGAACACTCACAAGGAGGAGGCGAGTCAAGTGAACGCCGACCTGTTCAACAAACCATCCTCGGGATCCCAATTGCACTCCAACTTCCGACAAGGAAGGACAAGGAGGAGGCAGGAAGGAAGAGGGAGGGGGGGGGGGGGGGGGCGGGGAGAGGATGAAAGGCCGACAATTCACCTTCGTCATGCCGAAGAGGAAAGGGAAATCAATCCACGCCAGTGTGCACAGAAATGGGAAGGGGAGGGAGGGTGGGAGAGGGAGTGGGGGCGCAGGGGTGCTGAGGTAGAGAGACTAAGAAAACCTGTCCGGCCTTCCTGACGTGCTAGCTCTGCCTGAAGAGAACGAGTGATGTGATTTTGCATCCATGAAAATAGATCCACTCTGAGACTGACACTGTTTGTGTCTAGACAACTGGAGAAAGAGAGAGAGAGAGAGAGAGAGAGAGAGAGAGAGAGAGAGAGAGAGAGAGAGAGAGAGAGAGAGAGAACGAACGAACGAACGAACGAACGAATCTTTTTTAATGAGGGAAAAAGCGGAATAAGCACAAAATGGCTTTTTTTACATCCGGCCCTCAACAAAGGGAAATAAATATAAAATGCAATAATAACATCAGCAAAACTAATCTAGAATTAAAGTAAACATACATAAACGCTATAAATAGACAGGGGAAATGGTTAACACAAAAGAACAGAAGACAATCAATGCCTGGAAGAGAGAGGGAGAGAGAGAGAGAGAGAGAGAGAGAGAGAGAGAGAGAGAGAGAGAAGAGAGAGAGGAGAGACAGACAGACAGAGAGAGAGAGAGAGAGAGAGAGAGAGAGAGAGACAGAGACAGAGACAGAGAGACAGAGAGAGAAACAGATGGGAGGGGAGGGGTCATCATATATAGGTCATGAAAAAATGGTTGTTGGAAGATAGATAAATATATATACAATAAACATTATCACAACAATAAAATTATAACACATTTCTGGAAAAAGAAAAAAAATCATTGAACAGGCACCCCAACCTGTAAGCAAAGACAAAAATTTACACTTGACAAGCAGCACCTTTGGAACAATAGATGAGAGAGACCAGTACAGAGAGACAGACAGACAGACAGACAGACAGACAGACAGACAGACAGAGGGAGAGAGACTGAGAGAGACAGAGAGAGAGAGAGTTAGTTTAAGAGCATGAATTGGAAAATTCAGTCATTAGTTGGGTATGAAGTGCACTTTTAAAGCTATATATGCTGGCATGAACATCAAGAGAGGGTGAAATGCGGTTCCACAAGAAGCCGCCAGAGTAGTGAAGACTGGTTTTAAACATATCTATTCTTGGACGGGGTATTACAATTTTATGAAAATGGCGATTTTCAATCTAAATTTGTCTGTAATTGAAGGGGAGCACGACCCGAAAGAATCTTAAACATGAATAAAGCTTTATTGAATTTAAGCTTCAAGTTTAATGGTAAAATATCCAGATCTGTATAGTCAGAGTATGATAACGTAACCGATTTTAACAAAACTAATTTCAGGGAACGTCTATAAAGACTAAACAAAGGTTTGAGTATATGATTACTTGCTGAATCCCAAATTGTAGATGCATAATTTATATGGGATTCAATATATGCGTGAAAAAATATTTTACGTGAATGGCAGTCTAGGAAATGCTTTATCTTGGACAGCTGGTATATCTTTTTTGAAACTGTTTTGCACAAAGACCGTACATGTTCTGACCATGACAGATTGTTGTCTATAACTACTCCTAAGACTTTATGACAGACTGTTTCTTCGATAGTTATACCATTGATAGAAAGGGGTGTGCTCGTATAAGAAAGGGTTTGACGTTTTTGTCTTGTGGTTATGATCATATGTTTGGTTTTGACAGGGTTTAAACACATATGGTTTAATTCAGACCATTCGGTTAGCTGGTTAATACTTTGCTGTAATAACATACTTTTTCTCCTTTGCGATCACACGCATGAACAGTAGTGTCATCGGCGAACATATCACAAAGCGCTGGGAGAAACAGGGGGAGATCATTAATATATATTGAGAAAAGTATGGGTCCTAGGACGGAGCCTTGAGGAACACCATGTTTGAGAGGCAAGATAGAAGACTGGCGTTCATGAATTGAGACAATTTGTTTTCTGTCGCTTAAAAACGAAGAGATGAGTTCTAGAGCATTATTGGATAAACGGTACAATTTTAACTTTTTTAGAAGCAGTGTGTGGTCAATTACATCAAAAGCTTTTGCAAAGTCAATAAAAAGGACACCGGTCACCTTGTTTTCATTGATATTTGAGAGCCATTTGTCTACTAGGTTGGTCAGTGCAGTGTTGCAGGAGTGATGTTTCCTGAAACCAGACTGATTAGGGTGAAATAAGAGAGAGAGAGAGACAGACAGACAGACAGACAGACAGACAGACAGACAGACAGACAGACAGACAGATCTTTTAATTTTGCACCATATTGAAGAGATAAGTTATTTTGGTTCGTCCTATCTACCAATGTTTTAGATGTTGTTTATCCTGCCTGAGGGAAGACCCAATAGAATAAACGCGTTGCGTCTATTTTGTAATCTGGTTGTTACTTCGTTTGGAGGCTCAGGTTAATGTGTGTGTGTGTGTGTGTGTGTGTGTGTGTGTGTGTGTGTGTGTGTGTGTGCGCGCGCGCGCGCGCGCGTGCGTGCGTGTGCGTGCGTGCGTGTGTGTGTGTGTGTGTGTGTGTGTGTGTGTGTGTGTGTGTGTGTGTGTTGTTTTGTTTTGTTTTGTTTTGGTTTGGTTGCTTTCAAGACTTTTTTAAAAGGTCAGCACCATGTTGAATGATTTATCCTCGCTGTTGTTTTATGTTCTACGATGACACAAAAGAAACGGCAAACAATAGTCACTTCACGTTGAAAGATCCCATCGTTCATTGGCCCATGGGAGCGGTGAATTGTTAGAGTGTTACTCTGTCTTGGGCGTGGCATACTGGAGTGAATTGTTGGCTGATGGGTGAATGTTAGGGTGTTACTCTGTCTTGGGCATGGCGTAATGGGGTGAATCGTTAGAGTGTTACTCTGTCTTGGGCATGGCGTAATGGAGGTGAATGTTAGAGTGTTACTCTGTCTTGGGCATGGCATGATGGAGGTGAATTTGTTGAGTGTTACATTGTCTTGGGAATGGCGTAATGGGAGGTGATTTGTTGGGTGTTACCTGTCTTGGGCATGGCGTAATGGAGGTGAATTGTTAGTGTTACTCTGTCTTGGGCATGGCATATGGAGGTGAATTGTTAAAGTGTTACTTGTCTTGGGCATGGCATAATGGAGGTGAATTGTTGAAGTGTTACTCTGTCTTGGGCATGCATAAGGGAAAGGGTGAATTGTTGGAGTGTTACTCTGTCTTGGGCATGGCATATGCAAGGTGAATTGTTGGAGTGTTACTCTGTCTTGGGCATGGCATACTGGAGTGAATTGTTGAGTGTTACTCTGTCTTGGGCATGGCATAGGGAAAGGTGAATTGTTAGAGTGTTACTCTGTCTTGGGCATGGCATCATGGAGTGAATGTTAGAGTGTTACTCTGTCTTGGGCATGGCATATGGAGTGAATTGTTAGTTACTCTGTCTTGGGCATGGCATCATGGAAGTGAATTGTTAGAGTGTTACTGTCTTGGGCAGGGCAAAGTGGAGGTGAATTGTTAGAATGGAAATGAATTGTTGGAGGAGTGTTACTCTGTCTTCGACATGGCATTATCGAAGTGAATTGTTAGAGTGTTATTCTGTCTTGGGCATGGCATTATGGAAGTGAATTGTTAGAGTGTTACTCTGTCTTGGGCATGGCATTATGGAAGTGAACTGTTAGAGTGTTACTCTGTCTTGGGCATGGCGTACTGGAAGTGAATTGTTGGAGTGTTACTCTCTCTTGGGCATGGCATAATGGAGGTGAATTGTTAGAGTGTTACTCTGCCTTGGGCATGGTATAATGGAGGTGAATTGTTAGAGTGTAACTCTGTCCTGGGCATATCATAATGGAGGTGAATTGTTAGAGTGTTACTCTGTGGTGGGCATGGCATCATGGAAGTGAATTGTTAGAGTGTTACTCTGTCTTGGGCATGGCATAATGAGGTGAATTGTTAGCGTGTTACATTGTTTGGGGCATGGCATCATGGAAAGCGGAACTCATCTCTCTCAGTCTGCCGCCTTCAACCTCCCTGAGCTGAAACAGGTGCCCATGTAGTACTGCCTGGACAGAGAGGCTGTTCCAGCTGAAATGATCCGACCCTACATGTAGTCTGGAATCACGACCGTCAGCTCCGTAGGCAAAACGCTTTAGACGTTTGATAATAACAGCAACAGCGGCAACAAACAAACAACAACAACGTCCACAACAACGACTAGCCCAATTACCGGATAAGTTCCTGGGCTACGTTAATACTGACCATGGACTGACGGCCACGTATGTTGTGCGTCCTTCGGTAGCCATGAAAACGGTTACACTCTACCAATGGACAGCCACACTCGTCCGTCCATCAGTGGCTGGGAAAGCATATACACTCTAAGGACAGACGACCACAATTGTTCCATCCGTCGACATCTGTACGCTGGCATGCGCAAACCGAACGACCACCATTCTTTAAATCCACATCTTGGGATTGTCAACGACTATGTGAGAAGTGACACAATGATCAACAGACACATACGGCACTCAGTGTACAGTGTACAGTGTACAATGATCAACAGACGCATACGGCATTCAGTGTACAGTGTACAGTGTACAATGATCAACAGACACATACGGCACTCAGTGTACAGTGTACAATGATCAACAGACACATACGGCACGCAGTGTACAGTGTACAATGATCAACAGACACATACGGCACTCAAAGTACAGTGTACAGTGTACAATGATCAACTTTCTATGATCCACTCTTGGGCAAGAAAGATAACTCAGTATCAAATCATGAGAAAAGTTCAGTCCCCTGACAGGTGCTGACGGAAGAAGGAAAAAAAAAAAAGAGTACTGTATGCATGAATGGGAATCTCCGTGGAAGGAATCCGAGCCGTGCCGTGCTCAGAATGAACTCAGTATGTTGTCGACAGCCAAATGAGTATAACGAGCCACTTGCTTTGTGAGGCTGTTTTGTCGGCACCGACCTAAAACGTTCGAGTGGACGTCTGCCATCAGTATGAACATATACAGAGGCAAGGCAGAAATAGAACCTCTCACATTCTCAGCACAACTATTACATTGTAGTCGCAGAATTTTTGTTTTCTAATATCGTCCACGACAAATATAGTATTTAGGATTGTTGCCCATGACGCCACTGTCTACATCTCCAGTAACGCCAATTCTGGAACGAAGTGATATGATTTGTTTGCTAACATGGAAACACGTATAACACTTGCAGATGATATGCATAGACCATTTACCAAACAAAGAGGTGGCTTATTTGAACTGGCTCAGGCGTAAAGTTCAGTCTGTGATGCCAGGTGAGGAGGCTGACCAGGCCATTCTGCTGCTCTCTGGTCCACAGGTGATAGTCGTCCATGGACATCGTCGGTATTGTAAGTACCCTGATGATTCTCCGCATCTACCGTAGATTATGCCACACCGGCACCACAGGTCTTTGAATAAAACGTTCCAAAGACACACTGCAGACTGGCGGTCTCATTGCTTTATTTTCAGATCTCGAAAATACATTCTGGCATGTTATACTTGATAACGACGACGAGTAAACTGTAAGATTTTCCAGAAGAAAAACAGGCGAAAGATCACTGCAGACAGAAAGTTTTAAAAAGCAGTGGACAAAAAAGTAAAGGGGATTGAAATTGAGAGAGAGAGAGAGAGAGAGAGAGAGAGAGAGAGAGAGAGAGAGGGAGGGAGGGAGGGAGGGAGAGAGAGAGAGAGAGAGAGAGGTGGGTGACAAAGAATGAGAAGGACATAGACACATTGGGAAGAAGAAGAAGAAGAAAAGAAGAAGAAGAAGAAGAAGAAGAAGAAGAAGAAGAAGAAGAAGAAGAAGAAGAAGGAAGAGAGGGAGAGAGTGGATGACAGACAGCGGGAGGAGAAGGACAGACAGACAGGCGGACAGACAGACAGACAGACACACAGACAGACCGACAGACACACAGACAGGCAGAGAGGGGGGAGGGCGTTAGAGAGCTAGAAGTGTACTAGCACATAATTTCTGAAAGAAGGAGAAGCAATTGACACTGAAAGACCCACACACTCAACCCCAACACAGTGAAGGTGGAGAAACAATTGACACTGAAAGTCCCACACACTCAACCCCAACACAGTGACGGGGCAGCGCGAAGATCATGAAGACAGGAGTGGCGTGGGGTGTGTGTGTGGGGGGGGGGGGGGTGAGGAGTAGTCAGAGAGGATAATGAGACAGGAGTGGGGGAGGGTAGTCAGGGAGAGGATATGAAGACAGGAGTGGGGGTAGTCAGGGAGAGGATAATCGAGACAGGTGGGGGATAGTCAGGGAGAGGATAATGCAGACAGGAGGTGGGGTGGATAGTCAGGAGAGGATAATGGAGACAGAGTGTGGGGGGGAATGTCAGGAAGGATAATGAGACAGGAGTGGGGGGGTAGTCAGGAGAGGATAATGGAGACAGGAGTGGGGGATAGTCGGGAGAGGATATGGAGAAGGAGTGGGGGGATAGTCAGGGAGAGGATAATGGAGACAGGAGTGGGGGGTAGTCAGGAGAGGATAATGGAGACAGGAGTGGGGGGTGGGGTAGTCAGGGAGAGGATAATGGAGACAGGAGTGGGGGGATAGTCAGGGAGAGGATAATGGAGACAGGAGTGGGGGGATAGTCAGGGAGAGGATAATGGAGACAGGAGTGTGGGGGGGGATAGTCAGGGAGAGGATAATGGAGACAGGAGTGGGGGGATAGTCAGGAGAGGATAATGGAGACAGGAGTGTGGGGGGGATAGTCAGGGAGAGGATAATGGAGACAGGAGTGGGGGATAGTCAGGGAGAGGATAATGGAGACAGGAGTGGGGGGTAGTCAGGG
Source organism: Conus canariensis (assembly GCA_033310375.1). Taxonomy (NCBI): domain Eukaryota; kingdom Metazoa; phylum Mollusca; class Gastropoda; order Neogastropoda; family Conidae; genus Conus; species Conus canariensis. Next base: position 527,512 of record CM065737.1, read on the forward strand.
AGAGGATAATGGAGACAGGAGTGTGGGGGTGGATAGTCAGGGAGAGGATAATGGAGACAGGAGTGGGGGGATAGTCAGGGAGAGGATATGGAGACAGGAGTGGGGGGTAGTCAGGGAGAGGATAATGGAGACAGGAGTGGGGGGATAGTCAGGGAGAGGATAATGGAGACAGGAGTGGGGGGGATAGTCAGGGAGAGGATAATGGAGACAGGAGTGGGGGTAGTCAGGGAGAGGATAATGGAGACAGGAGTGTGGGGGTGGGATAGTCAGGGAGAGGATAATGGAGACAGGAGTGGGGGGATAGTCAGGAGAGGATAATGGAGACAGGAGTGTGGGGGTGGATAGTCAGGGAGAGGATAATGGAGACAGGAGTGGGGGGTAGTCAGGGAGAGGATAATGGAGACAGGAGTGGGGGGATAGTCAGGGAGAGGATAATCGAGACAGGAGTGGGGGGATAGTCAGGGAGAGGATAATGGAGACAGGAGTGTGGGGGTGGGATAGTCAGGGAGAGGATAATGGAGACAGGAGTGTGGGGGGGATAGTCAGGGAGAGGATAATGGAGACAGGAGTGGGGGATAGTCAGGGAGAGGATAATGGAGACAGGAGTGTGGGGGGGATAGTCAGGGAGGGATAATGGAGACAGGAGTGGGGGATAGTCAGGGAGAGGATAATGGAGACAGGAGTGGGGGGTAGTCAGGGAGAGGATAATGGAGACAGGAGTGTGGGGTAGTCAGGGAGACGATAATGGAGACAGGAGTGGGGGGATAGTCAGGGACAGGATAATGGAGACAGGAGTGGGGGGATAGTCAGGGAGAGGATAATGGAGACAGGAGTGGGGGGATAGTCAGGGAGAGGATAATGGAGACAGGAGTGGGGGTGGGATAGTCAGGGAGAGGATAATGGAGACAGGAGTGGGGGGGTAGTCAGGGAGAGGATAATGGAGACAGGAGTGGGGGGTAGTCAGGGAGAGGATAATGGAGACAGGAGTGGGGGTAGTCAGGGAGAGGATAATGGAGACAGGAGTGGGGGTAGTCAGGGAGAAGATAATGGAGACAGGAGTGGGGGGTAGTCAGTGAGAGGATAATGGAGACAGGAGTGTGGGGGGGGATAGTCAGGGAGAGGATAATGGAGACAGGAGTGGGGGGATAGTCAGGGAGAGGATAATGGAGACAGGAGTGTGGGGGTGGGATAGTCAGGGAGAGGATAATGGAGACAGGAGTGGGGGGTAGTCAGGGAGAGGATAATGGAGACAGATGGGATAGTCAGAGAGATAATCGAGACAGGAGTGGGGGAAGTCAGGGAGAGGATAATGGAGACAGGAGGTGGGGGTGGATAGTCAGGGAGAGGATAATGGAGACAGGAGTGTGGGGGGATAGTCAGGGAAGGATAATGGAACAGGAGTGGGGGATAGTCAGGAGAGATAATGGAGACGGAGTGTGGGGGTGGGATAGTCAGGGAGAGGATAATGGAGACAGAGTGGGGATAGTCATGGGAGAGGATATGAGACAGATGGGGTAGTCAGGGAGAGGATAATGGAGACAGGAGTGTGGGGTAGTCAGGGAGAGGTAATGGAGACAGGAGTGGGGATAGTCAGGGACAGATAATGGAACAGGAGTGGGGGATTAGTCAGGGAGAGGATTAATGGAGACAGGAGTGGGGATAGTCAGGGAGAGGATAATGGAGACGAGTGGTGGGGGTGGGATAGTCAGGGAGAGGATAATGGAGACAGGAGTGGGGGGGTAGTCAGGGAGAGGATATGGGACAGGAGTGGGGGTAGTCAGGGAGAGGATAATGGAGACAGGATGTGGGGTAGTCAGGGAGAGGATAATGAAGACAGGAGTGGGGGTAGTCAGGAGAAGATAATGGAACAGGAGTAGGGGGTAGTCAGTGAGAGGATAATGGAGACAGGAGTGTGGGGGGGGGATAGTCAGGGAGAGGATAATGGAGACAGGAGTGGGGGGTAGTCAGGGAGAGGATAATGGAGACAGGAGTGTGGGAGGGGGGGATAGTCAGGGAGAGGATAATGGAGACAGGAGTGGGGGGTAGTCAGGGAGAGGATAATGGAGACAGGAGTGGGGGGTAGTCAGGGAGAGGATAATGGAGACAGGAGTGTGGGGGTGGGATAGTCAGGGAGAGGATAATGGAGACAGGAGTGTGGGGGTGGGATAGTCAGGGAGAGGATAATGGAGACAGGAGTGGGGGGATAGTCAGGGAGAGGATAATGGAGACAGGAGTGGGGGGTAGTCAGGGAGAGGATAATGAAGACAGGAGTGGGGGGATAGTCAGGGAGAGGATAATGGAGACAGGAGTGTGGGGGGGGGATAGTCAGGGAGAGGATAATGGAGACAGGAGTGGGGGGTAGTCAGGGAGAGGATAATGGAGACAGGAGTGTGGGGGGGGGATAGTCAGGGAGAGGATAATGGAGACAGGAGTGGGGGGTAGTCAGGGAGAGGATAATGGAGACAGGAGTGGGGGTAGTCAGGGAGAGGATAATGGAGACAGGAGTGTGGGGGTGGGATAGTCAGGGAGAGGATAATGGAGACAGGAGTGGGGGGTAGTCAGGGAGAGGATAATGGAGACAGGAGTGTGGGGGTGGGATAGTCAGGAGAGGATAATGGAGACAGGAGTGTGGGAGTGGGATAGTCAGGGAGAGGATAATGGAGACAGGAGTGGGGGTAGTCAGGAGAGGATAATGGAGACAGGAGTGGGGGGTAGTCAGGGAGAGGATAATGGAGACAGGAGTGTGGGGGTGGGGTAGTCAGGGAGAGGATAATGGACAGGAGTGGGAGTGGGGAAAAGACAGGAGTGGGGGTAGTCAGGGAGAGGATAATGGAGACAGGATGTGGGGTGGGGTAGTCAGGGAGAGGATAATGGAGACAGGAGTGGGGTGGGGTAGTCAGGGAGAGGATAATGGAGACAGGAGGTGGGGGGTAGTCAGGGAGAGGATAATGGAGACAGGAGTGGGTGGGTAGTCAGGGAGAGGATAATGGAGACAGGAGTGGGGGGTAGTCAGGGAGAGGATAATGGAGACAGGAGTGTGGGGGTGGGGTAGTCAGGGAGAGGATAATGGAGACAGGAGTGTGGGGAGTGGGATAGTCAGGGAGAGGATATGGAGACAAGGAAGTAGTGGAGTGGAGATAGCAGAGAAAGAGGGGAAGTAACAGAAAGAAAGACGAAAAGAAAATAATACAACTGATAAACAATCAACGATAACAACAATGAAAACGTACTAAACATGAATACAATGACAAAATCAGAACGATCGACAAGATTACCTCAGCATTATTAACAATAACAAAAACAAGAAGAAGGAAAAAAATGTGGTGAAGGTGAGCTGTCAAATGTGTCCAATTTATGTTTGAAATGATAATGATAAGTTGTAAGTAAATAAACAAATAATACATAAAAAATGATAGAATGAAACGGTAATAATGTCTGCATTCCTCGATTATCTGCATGGTATGGTTATCTGCATGGTATGGTTAAGGTCTCTCTCTCTCTCTCTCTCTCTTCTCTCTCTCTCTCTCTCTCTCTCTCTCTCTCTCTCTCTCTCTGAATGTGGAAGACCGGGGGAGAGAATAACCACGTACACTTTTGTTCCTGCTACACCATTTAATTTCCCTGAACAAAGGCCTACAGAGACCAAACATCAGTCCCTATTTCATAGCTTGCTTGGTTTGATTTGTCACGGTAGAACATCTATTTTCCCAGCATTTTCATGACTAACTAAATGTTGAGTCGATCGTAAGTGCATTTCCTATCGTTATAAAGAAAACCATTTAACGCACCTGAAATTGCATGCCGTGTGTGTGTGTGTGTGTGTGTGTGTGTGTGTGTGTGTGTGTGTGGTGTGTGTGTGTGTGTGTGTGTGTGTGTGTGTGTGTGTTCCAGATCTCTTCCATCAGCATGACTTCTAGTGTTTATTTACAATCTTGTCTATTCAGAAGCATGTGTGTACTTTTGAGGTCGGTGCTACCCTTGGAGTAGATTCTGGGAAACAATAGTCACAGACTCCCTGCTACGGTGCGCTTCATCCGTAGGAGCTTGAACCCATCGTTCATCTAGATTATGAGGAGTTATTGTTGATGGTGCTCTTCAATTTTCTGCTTTGAAAAAAAAATGCGCGTATGTGATGGCACTGAGTGTTGCCAGCATATTGGCCTGGGTTTCTTTTTCTTTCCGGAATTGTGTGGGCTTTGCGTTTGTATCTAGCTGAGTGCGAGTGAGCGTGCGCGCTAATGTACGCGCACATGTGTGTGTATGTGTGTGTGTGTGTGTGTGTGTGTGTGTGTGTGTGTGTGTGTGTGTTGTGTGGTGTCGTGCGTGCGTACGTGCGTGCGTGAGTGTGTGGTGTGTGTGTGTGTGTGTGTGTGTGTGTGTGTGTGTGTGTGTGTGTGTGTGTCTGTGTGTGTGCATGCGTGCGTGCGTGCGTGTGTGTGTGTGTGTGTGTGTTGCGTGCGTGCGTTGTGTGTGTGTGTGTGTGTGTGTGTGTGTGTGTGTGTGTGTGTGTGTGGTGCAAACTTAAAACAGTAGTGTGTTACACACACACACACACACACACACACACACACACACACACACACACACACACAACACTTTAAATAGACGTTAGATTAAAGAATCATCCCCCACAATCCCCCCCCCCCCACCCCGACCCCTCAGACACATAAATGCCCATTCTCGTGCGTACACAGACATACTCTCTCTCTCTCTCTCCTCTCTTCTCTCTCTCTCTCTCTCTCTCTCTCTCTCCTCTCCCCCCCCTCTCTCTCTCCCTCTCTCAAACACACACACACACACACACACACACACACACACACACACACACACACACACACCACCACGCACGCTACGCACGCACGCACGCACGCACACATACACACTTGAACCTTATTTATGTTTATATCTATTTTGGCGTGTATAGAGCACCGCTGCAGTCTTTTTCAGTCTTCTTTGTGGAGAGAAAAGTGAATATACTGAAGATGAAATATTCAAACCAAGTTATTTGTTTTTACTCTTTCTCTTCTGTCACTTCATTCCAAGCACAGAGCAGAGTATAATTTAGGGAGGGGAAGATGTGTTGCATATGGTAAATATTACAATCCGTAGCTGTTTATACTTGCATACTAGCCTGTTTGTGTTTGTTTTGTTGATTACCTTTGTTTATTTGTTTCTTTTGTTTGCTTTTTTCTTTTTTTGTTATTCTAGGCAGGTAACCACCATCACAAACAAGATCAAACGCATTCTGCAATTCAACGTTAAGGTATATAACAAAAAATTGAGCATTTTCTTGCTGAATATCGCCAAACCATACCAAAACTAGATATTGTACTTGCAATAATTAAATCTGAATAAAGTTAATAAACTGCTGGCATCAAGTCGAATGTGATTTTCACAGCTACACTCCCACGATTCCTTGGTTCCAGCGCCTGGCGTAACAAAATCTTTCGTGGTTTAGTATATCATGCGCAAAGAGAGATGTGTGCAGGTCTTTCTGATATTCAGATGTATGATGATATTCACACATGCTACACTGAAGCATCTTTGTTGGGAAAAAAACTGATAATTACACCCTTTGCAAGCCGTTGATCAGACTTCATTTCTCTTTTATTTTTCAAACGTTAGTTTGCTTTTAATAACTTTGGTTTGGGATTTCACCGATTCTTTAGAAACATGTGTTCTCCTTTTCAAAGAATACTTTAATGTAATAGATGTTTATATACTGGTTTGTTTTGATGAAAGACATACTTGCACTTGCCCCTCTGTAGGAAACTGATCATGGCTCACAGACTTATGTCTTGACAGCTTATGTAGGGCACGTTACGTGGAGATTGGCTTGTTTTACCTTGTCTGTTTTCTTGCATATTTCCCCACACAATTAATGCGATCTTAAAACTCACGCTGACCAGTAACCTATTCTATAATACACGGCTTCACACTGTAAGCCTGAGGTCAGATTGTATATAGCTGATATAGAAGCAAAAGTAGAACTACTGGGGTTGCCAGTCAAAAGGAACAAGCAAATCACAAACCAAAGCAAACCAAAACATTCGTTTGGCGGTTAAAAGTAATTCTACTTTCGCTCTTAGTTCCAGTAATTCTACTTCCGCTCTTAGTTTCAGGAATTCTACTTTCGCTCTTAGTTCCAGTAATTCTACTTTCGCTCTTAGTTTCAGGAATTCTACTTTCGCCTTAGTTCCAGTAATTCTACTTCCGCTCTTAGTTTCAGGAATTCTACTTTCGCCCTTAGTTTCAGTAATTCTACTTTCGCTCTTAGTTTCAGGAATTCTACTTTCGCTCTCTTAGTTTCAGGAATTCTACTTTCGCTCTTAGTTTCAGGAATTCTACTTTCGCTCTTAGTTTCCAGTAATTCTACTTTCGCTCTTAGTTTCAGGAATTCTACTTTCGCTCTTAGTTCAGTAATTCTACTTTCGCTCTTAGTTCCAGTAATTCTACTTTCGCTCTTAGTTCCGATAATTCTACTTTCGCTCTTAGTTCCAGTAACTCTACCTTCGCTCTTAGTTCAGCCCTGATGAGGCCCTTTGCGGTCGGCTGGGCTATAAGCAACATTATCTTATCTCGCTCTTAGTTTCAGTTTCTGCCTGCAGTCACCGCACTCCAACATCTACAGTTCATAGCTGGTCGTAATTCATTGCATCTGCCATGAATACCGTGCAGTGGCAGTCTAGTGGAATTCATACTTGGAGCTTTGAGACATGGGCTATGAGACAGAGAAAGAGAAAGAAGGCGATATCTCAGAGAGAGAGAGAGACAGACAGACAGACAGGCAGACATAGACAGAGACAGAGACCAGAGAGAGACAGAGATGGAGAGAGAACAACTTCAGGGATGTTTTGTCAACAGAGTGTGACAGTCCGACAGATGATGGTCAGGAAACGTTGTGACTACCGCCCAGTCCATTGAGGGCTAAACTAACACCATGAGACTACGAGGCCAGTCCCCACAGCTGAGCTAAACCAACACTATGAGACTACTGAGAGCCAGCTCCCCACAGCTGAGCTAAACCAACACTATGAGACTACCGAGAGCCAGTTCCCCACAGCTGAGTTAAACCAACACTATGAGGCTACCGAGAGCCAGTTCCCCACAGCTGAGTTAAACCAACACTATGAGGCTACTGAGAGCCAGTTCCCCACAGCTGAGCTAAACCAACACTATGAGACTACCGAGAGTCAGTTCCCCACAGCTGAGCTAAACCAACACTATGAGACTACCGAGAGCCAGTTCCCCACAGCTGAGCTAAACCAACACTATGAGACTACCGAGGGCCAGTTCCCCACAGCTGAGTTAAACCAACACTATGAGACTACCGAGGGCCAGTTCCCTAAGCTGAGCTAAACCAACACTATGAGACTACTGAATGCCAGTTCCCTAAGCTGAGCTAAACCAACCCCATGAGACTACCGAGGGCCAGTTCCCCACAGCTGAGCTAAACCAACACTATGAGACTGCCGAGAGCCAGTTCCCCACAGCTGAGCTAAACCAACACTATGAGACTACCGAGGGCCAGTTCCCCACAGCTGAGCTAAACCAACACTATGAGACTACCGAGAGCCAGTTCCCCACAGCTGGTCTGCTCGATCAGCACAAGGCCTGTGAAAATGCACAATACTATCTTTCATTAACTCAAAATTGACATCAGATGGAATATTAATGAACAAGGTTTTCCTAGAGTCTGTTGTAAAGTGTTTAAATCGGACATTATGTAAGTTCCAACCTTCTATATTAACATGTTTCATAGTGAGTGGTACACCACGTCGTCTGCACCAAGGAGCTTCTTCACCTTACAAAAGATAGGAATGAATGTAAAAGGAGATGTATGTGTGAACTGTTCCTTCTTTACGGCCGCCACAGACAGATGGTAAAAACTCTTTTAGGTTTGGACGGATTTGAAAGTTTTTCCTTAACGGTCTCTGTGTTCCATTCCTATTACCAGAATTCGTTGACAGAGTTCTGAGTTTCAGGTCGGTATGAGGGATAAAACAAAACCTGCACAGTTCCTTCTTTGTGGCATTCTGGTCAAGTTCATCTGCCACCTTATTTCCTTAAATGCGCACATGACCAGGAAACAGCAATAACAGATATCAGAGAGGTGAACTATTTTTTTTTTAATGTCACCAGCTGAGTGTGCTTGAACTTATGGCCAGCAACGGCCTCCAAAACAGAAACGAAGTTAAACTGTTGTGTACCAAAGACTGTCAGCGCCCAGCGTTACAGACCGTAAAACATGTGAGCCACATTAAGATATATTTTCAAAAAAAGCAAACGTCAGTCTTAAAGAAACGCTCACCGACTTGACAGCAAAAACGCCCATGGCAAAAATTCTGGAAAATAACCGAGACAATTTCAAGGAAATACACCAATCCCTCTGTCCAGCACCTCAAACCTGCAAATGCTTGATTAAAAGTAACCTGTTGCCAATCTATTAGCCTCTACTGACGGAAAAAACGCTTTTCCTTCACTGATAGATCTGCTTCTTCTTTTTTTCTTTTTTTTTTAATACCAAATATGTGACAAACTTGTACCTTTTCCTGTGGCAGTACTGAAGACTGTTTTCTGCCATTTTCATTGATGATCTGAACTCTGCTCTTCAAACCTGTAATGAGCTTGCCGCTGACTTTGCTGACATCCATTGCCATTTTCCGTCACAGTTGTGGTCTATGAAACAATTGTGGTCTATGAAACAAGAGTGGTCTATGAAACAATTGTGGTCTATGAAACAATTGTGAACTATGAAACAGTTGTGGTCTAGGAAGCAAGAGTGGTCTATGAAACAATTGTGGTTTATGGAACAATTGTGGTCTATGAAACAACTGTGGTCTATGAAACAATTGTGGTCTATGAAACAAGAGTGGTCTATGAAACAACTGTGGTCTCAATTGTGGTCTATGAAACAATTGTGGTCTATGAAATAATTGTGGTCTATGAAACAAGAGTGGTCTATGAAACAATTATGGTCTATGAAATAATTGTGGTCTATGAAACAAGAGTGGTCCTATGAAACAAGAATGGTCTATGAAACAATTGTGGTCTATGAAATAATTGTGGTCTATGAAACAAGAGTGGTCTATGAAACAAGAGTGGTCTATGAAACAAGAGTGGTCTATGAAACAATTGTGGTCTGTGAAACAAGAGTGGTCTCGAGACTTAGCGGACGTGGTGCAGCGTACATGGACTAGGGACACCTCGTGGGTGAAACTGAAACTGAAACAATTCCCCTTTCCTGGATCCTTTTAGAAGTGCAAACTCTCAGTTAGATACAGAACACGTTCTGCCTTCTCAGCGGAGAGCCCTCATTATCCCGATGTCCAGTCTTGGATAAGATTCAACCAACCCTACAAATGACCACCCAGTAGCACTGACCATTTGCCCTTGTAGTTAATGGAAAATATTGTCTACTCTCGACTGATGTGAAAACTGGAAGTAGATGGCCTTTCGTCCAAAAAGCAGTGCGGCCTCCGCAAGTGCCACTCTATAGGTGACCATTTAGTTAGTCTTCAACTACCTTATGCAAAACTTCCATCAACAAATAGCATGTGATAACTTTCTTTTTTGATCCGGAAAAGGCTTGCGACACCACACAGAAATTTGATATTCTCAAGATTTGTATGATTTTTTTTGCCTGTCTTCGTTAAACTAGTACTAGCTGGTAGACACTTTCAAGTCGTTGCTGGCACCACATGTCTGACCTTCATAAGCACCTCAGGGGAGCATACTTTCTGCTGCTCTTCCTCATTTGTGGCTGTCCGGACTGGGAACTCTCCAGAGAAATCTATACAATCCCGCATGAAGGCACGCGAAACGTCCAAATCTATTTTGACATCATATGTACGAAACTGTGAGGATGTCATTATATACAGTTATAATCCATTACCATCTTTTGGCCCAGTTATAATCCTAAATTTCATCGATTGTTTAGTATATTTCGTCTTCATGACATTCCAATCCGTTCCCTCGATTATGGTTTGGATCTGTCAGGAGAGAGAGAGAGAGAGAGAGAGAGAGAGAGAGAGAGAGAGAGAGAGAGGAGGGAGGGATGGAGAGGGCAACTTGGAGGATATTCCATAAGTGAAGTGTGGCAGTCTGTTTGGCAAACGTGATGACGGCTATCAACTCCAATGAAAGCTACATGACACAGAAAATACCACCAGCCACATTTCCACAGACAGTTAGCCCAGTCAGCGTAGGGTCTGTATGTTCCTTCCCTGACAGCTGTGAAAGGAATGATCACCCTCAAGTTGCCGGTTTTTCACAGATGAATTTGAGGTTTGGAGTGAAGAAGAAAATCAGTTCATGAATGACACTTGTAAATAAACTTGCTAGATCCATCTTGAAGATGATTGAACATGCAGTTATGAGAATTCAGGGCTTAATGACGTGTTCACGACTATGTTGACAGGTTCATAGATAGTCTAGTCTATGTTTTGGCGAGTGATTAGAAGATATGGTTGGTTTGTTCGCTTGTCTGTTTGTTTGCACTCTTCTCCACGCTGCTTCAATGATCTTAGAAAACAAGGTGCCCAGTAACACTGTTGGCCTGTAGTCACAGTATGTAGACTTTATTGTGGATCCTATGTAGTACCTCATGGCATTTTCCCTGGCGTTTCCTGGATTTGGTGTCGATGGTATTCTAATGACATTCGTAATCTGAGCTTGAGATGCGAAAAGTAATAGAGAGAGAGAGAGAGAGAGAGAGAGAGAGAGAGAGAGAGAGAGAGAGAGAGGGCAGACAGACGGACAGGGAGAGACAGACAGACAGACAGACAGGCAGGCAGGCAGACAGACAGACAGACAGACAGACAGAGACAAACAGACAGACAAAAAGTCAGACACAATGAGAGAAAGAAAGGCAGACAGAGACAGACAGACAGACAGACAGAGAATGGAGGGAGAGAAAATGAGAGAGAGAGACAAACAGACAGAGAGACAGACAGACAGACAGACATACATACGCACAGGCAGCCGACAGACTGACTGACTGAGTGACTTACAGACTGACATAGAGAGACAGACAAACAGACGGAGACAACGTCATGATGTTTTACAAACAGTGTGTGACAGACCGACAGATGATGGTCAGGAAACGTCCAGTGCATTGAGAGCTAAACCAACAGTCAGAAAGTACCGACAGCCAGTTCCCCACAGCTGGCCCACTCCATCAGCACAGGGCTCGTAACTCCCCTTCCCTTGACTGACAGCTGTGAGGAGGGGAGCTCACTCTCCCAGTCCGTGATTGTCTGCCTTGGGGCTTATTTTACTGCTCGCTAGGAAGTTACAGAACTTTGCTAATCATGTCACCTGACCTCTATCTTTATGATTATGAGAGAGAGAGAGAGAGAGAGAGAGAGAGAGAGAGAGAGAGAGAGATGAGCAGCAAAAATGTAAAATTTTAATTTCTAATTCGGCTGCAGTCCATGTAGAATCCTCCTAATCTTTGATGTAGCGAGATACATGTTGTTCAGTACACCAAGTCATATGGAATTTCTTTTTCTCAAAGTATGTTCAGCCATTATTCCTCCGTCATCACTCCTATCCCCACCCCCGTGCACCTATGATACAAACGTCTTCTCATTGGTAGCAAGAGCCGTAGGTATTTGTTGATCTGTCTAAGGATCGTAGGTATTTGTTGATCTATCTAAGGATCAAATGTCTATCCTCGATGAATCACGGGGGACAAAAACGCAAGACCTTAATGAAATACATACACTTTTGAAATCCAAGTCTGACATGCAGAATGGAGGGCTTTTTAGGGGGAGAGAAGAGGGGCTGGTGCGTGCGCGCGTATATATATCTGTGAGTGTGAGGGAGTGAGGGAGTGCGTGCGCGCGCGCGCGCGCGCGAGAGAGAGAGAGAGAGAGAGAGAGAGAGAGAGAGAGACTGTGTGTGGGGGGGGGTGGGGGGGGGGGGAGAGTAAGTGTGTGTGTGTGTGTGTGTGTGTGTGTGTGTGTGTGTGTGTGTGTGTGTGTGTGTGTGATTCAAACAGTGGTGAGTGACAGCTGCTTAAAAGAAAAGGATCAATGTTTCGTGGGGAGAACATGTAACCCTTCATTCACACATTCAGATACGTAGACGGAGGAACCTCTCTTCATTTTCACCTGATTGGCATTTGTTGGAGTCCCTTTGGCTTGCGCTGGTAACCAAACTCCTGATGGCACATTCACATGGCTGGGTTACCCGCTAAGCATGCGTTCCAGCTTCGTTTCCTCCTTTTTGTGAATCCTGAAGAGACGATTGAGAGCAAATATTCCATTTGAGGCTCACAATTACGTCTTTTCTATTATTTGTTGTGGTAATTCCAGATTTGTCACGGTTTAATCATAGTTCAGACTACTATGAGCTATTGGGGATGCAGACTTTACAAGTGAGACAGATTATTTCGTGAAGAAGGCCAACGGATAAAAAGCACACCATTTTGTAATGTTGTACTTCCTAATTTGTGTCTCTCCTAACCAGGAATTCTTAACTGAAAAATATAAATTGTACATTAAGAAATACGAAATGACAAAATCTAGTCTGACATCACAAGTATGAAAGTGAAAATGTTATTGAATGCAGAAATGAGTCTTAACCATAATTATGTCGAGTTATAGGCTAAGCTGTATTTCGTCAGGATGGCATTCCAATTCGTTCCCCAAATCATGTTTGAAATCTGTCGGGAACAGAGAGAGAGAGAGAGAGAGGAGAGAGAGAGAGAGAGAGAGAGAGAGAGAGAGAGAGAGAGAGAGAGAGAGAGGAGTTGATATGCTATGCCTGCCCGAGTGTGTCTAAATGTTGAAAATAGTGTTTTGAGGACAAGTCATGCGCTTGCTGGATTTGTCAGGAATTCGGACCAAAAGGGATTACACACACACACACACACACACACACACACACACACACACACACACACACACACACATACACACACACACATACATACACACATACAACTGAAAAGCTAGCCCATTATGTGATCTACAATATTACATGGAGGAAGAAAGAGACAGACAGACAGACAGACAGACAGACAGACAGAGTGAAGGAAAGATCGAACGAAAGGAACGTATCTTAACCAGATAAGAGAGAGAGGGGAGGACCGAGAGACAAACAGACAAACAGACAGACAGATACGGAGACAGAGACAGAGAGAGACGGTGACAGACAGACAGACAGACAGACAGACAGAGACACAGAGATGGTTTAATGTGTTTTGGATTAAGACACACATACACTCAAGCGGAATGTAGAGAACCGTGCCATGGAAAATCCTAAATACATGCTATTCTATAACATCATTCCTTTGATAGAAAATAACTGACGATGATCAATCCTAAATACATGCTATTCTATAACATCATTCCTTTGATAGAAAATAACTGACGATGATCAATCCTAAATACATGCTATTCTATAACATCATTCCTTTGATAGAAAATAACTGACGATGATCAATCCTAAATACATGCTATTCTATAACATCGTTCCTTTGATAGAAAATAACTGACGATGATCATATCAATTTCCTCAAAGCAAGCCGAGCAGAATACACATCTACTAATACATCGATCGCTATAATGTTCTAATAGAAACATGATTATTCTGTTTACCCGTGACACAACGTAAGTGGAATGAGTTAGAGAAGGAGATAGAGGAAGACAGAGAACGAAACACAGAAGAAGAACGGGCAGACAGACAGACACACAGAACAGACAGACAGACAGACAGAGAAGAGGGTGGAGAAAGAGAGAAAGACGGGGTAATGAAGGAGAAGAGGGGAACGGTCAAACACAGCATCGTGTTAAGCCACATCTCGTTACAAGAGCTCATACAATGACAGATAACAGCGTCCTGTGATTGTTGATACTGTTTAGTTGTTCTGATTTATTCTTCTTGTTAGTTCTATTACCAACATTACTTAATGTTTTTGATAAACATTGCTGCTGTTGCTGCAATATCATCATTTTGTTTTTACAAGCAGAGTATCATGAAATTAGCAAGCGCTTGAGATTCGGCTTTGATTGTTATCATATCGTGAACGAGCCCGTGGAACCAATTCGTGGCGAGTGGCTGTTATGAGATAGGCCAGTATCATGCTGTTTTGTTTCACCTGCTTGTTACTCTCCACGCTTCTAAATCTTGAACAGATCTGACGTTTATGGGCGCGAGGGTTCGTTCCAAAGAGCGAGCCATTCCCAGTGGCCCGGGGGGGGGGGGGGGGGGGGGGGGGGGGAAGACAGCCGATAGGCTTTTAGTCTTGTTCACGCTTTGGCTTCTGATCGCGTTCTTGTGGGTTGTTGGTTCTTCGTTTGGCGTTCTGCGTTTGTGTTTGTTGTGGAGTGACGCAGATATCGGTAAAGAATCTCTCTCTCTCTCTCTCTCTCTCTCTCTCTCTCTCTCTCAACGCCGAGAGAAAAGAAAAATGGTAATGTTAATTTATTTCTAGAAGTAGTAGACATGCACTAGACGATTTGTGGTTTGATTCTAATACGCCCCTTTCTCTGGCAGAGGACTCTAGCTGTCAGTTACAGACACATTCGACAAACTTTTAGATCTTGAGAAGATGTTGAGAATCTGCTGCAGGATTAGAGTTCTTCGTAAACACTGACATGACAACATTACCAACAATATGAAATATAGCTATTTAGTAATTAATTAGCATACTGCTGAAGAGGGTACTGCAAGATTTAGAAACTTAGAAGGCTGCATGACTCTGTTTGTTCGTTTGTCTGTTCGTTTGTTTGTTTGTCTGTTCGTTTGTTTGTTTGTTCGTTTGTTTGTTTGTTTGTTTGTTTGTTCGTTTGTTTGTTTGTTTCTTTGTTTCTTTGTTTGCATTGTTAATGATTTTTGGTATATTTTTCAATTATTATTACTCACGGCACAGGGATGATGTTAATGATATACCCGAGAAGAGAGAGAGAGAGAGAGAGAGAGAGAGAGAGAGAGAGAGAGAGAGAGAGAGAGAGAGAAGCGAGAGAGAGAGAGAAGAGAG
>CM065737.1:557500-567500 GCA_033310375.1 Conus canariensis
CATGCCTACATGGCACGTTGTCTGCCTTTTTGTGCATTTCACGAGCTGTCCACTTTGCGGCATGCCTACATGGCACGTTGTCTGCCTTTTGTTCGCATTTCACGAGCTGTCCACTTTGCGGCATGCCTACATGGCACGTTGTCTGTCCTTTTTATGGATTCGGGATTTTTTTCACGAGCTGTCCACTTTGCGGCATGCCTACATGGCACGTTGTCTGCCTTTTTGTCGCATTTCACGAGCTGTCCACTTTGCGGCATGCCTACATGGCACGTTGTCTGCCTTTTTGTCGCATTTCAACGTTTTTCATACATTGTATCATTTTCAAAGTCAAGGATCGAGAAACTAAGTGCAATGGCGTTTTCAGTGCGGACTGCTCTTACCCTGAGGATGTCAATATTTCAGTTATCATGTCATTGTTTTGTTGTTTGTTGTTTTTTCGTCATGTATACTTTTTCAGGGTGTGACTTTTTTTCAGTATGAGCTCGGCAGCTTTTAAAAGACCCCATGACGTCAGCTTAGCTATAATAATCAAAACTATAAACACCTTTCTTTGTCTCTCTGAAGTTACATTAGTTGCATTCGTCTGTATCCATCCTCCTAGCATAAAGTTTCAAACTAGATTTGTCAAAAATGTTCCGTTGCAAGAGTTTTCTCTTTGTTTTAATTTTCTATTTTCTTTTTTTTTTTTAAAGTATCCACCATCTATCATAGTATTTTATTTGGGTTCCCGTAAGCTGAAAGGTTTTGAACTAAAGATTGCCAGCTCTGTCTGAAGTAAATTATAAAGTGTTTATACTTTCTTGACCGAAATTATGGTGTCTAACACTTTACTCTCGTTGTTCCGGTTTTATAATTTGAACTGTATTTTTTTTTAATGGCATTGATGTAAATTACGTGGTAGATATAGTGAATAGACGCGTTTTCTTTTTTTTTTCAATGCATAGTCTAAGAGACTGCCATGTTTGTAGAAATTGTCATTGACTGAAAAAAAAAAAAAAAAAAAAAAACAGAACACACACACACACACACACACACACACACACACACACACACACACAACCACCACATTCGTCTTTGTACTACTGTTCAAAGGCAAACGTTATTTGAATTTATTTTTAAATTGTCATTTGAAATGTGGGCTCGACTATAATTCCACAATTGTTTTCCATTCTATCCATTTATCAAATTTACCAAAAGCGGTTCAAACATTTCCTTCAGAACCGGTTGCGTTAATTTTTTCCCCCATCTAATTCATTTATCTGTAACACTTCCAGCAGTGTGTGTGTGTGTGTGTGTGTGTGTGTGTGTGTGTGTGTGTGTGTGTGTGTGTGTGTGTGTGTTTTTGGGGGGGGAGGGTGGATCGGGGGTGGGCGATGGGGATGGGGGGAGAAGAGTGTGGCGGGAAAAGCGGACACTGATGCCGCAGTGTTCATTTCCAGTTGGAAACTTACCAACAAAATGAATTTTTTGACGAAGTAAATTTATGAATGCTTGCAAAATAGTGTCAGTAAAAGGTATTTCTGTTCCTTCATTCTCAATGCGTTCAACAAAATCGTTTTCACTTGATCCTGTTTCTTTTCTGCCGGCGCAATTCAACTTTTCTCATCAAATGTATTGTTATCAGCAGAAATCGAAAGAAATATCACATGGAACACTTATTCGCATTTGAAAGAGAGAGAGCAAGAGAGAGAGAGAGAGAGGGGGGGGGGAAGAGACAGAGAGAGAGAGAGAGAGAGAGAGAGAGAAGAGAGTATGTGTGTGTGCGTGTGTGTGTGTGTGTGTGTGTGTGTGTGTTTCTTTTTTTAAAGTGACGTCGGAAGAAGACGTATTTGTTTTCAGTTCACTGTTCTGTTTCGTAGTGCCTATCAAAGAATTATTACTTTGCATCCCGTTGTGTATGTTTATTTGTATTGAATCTTGTTTCCAATGACGTCGCAGTCGTTTCAGTCGGAAACTAGAAAGCTACAATTTCATACCTGCCACGATAGTTTTGTTACTCTCTGCTGTTCTTTTTAACCAAGATTGTCATCCGACCATGACGAAATGTGAGTTCAGATCCGTTTGGACCAAAACATCAGTGTGTGTGTGTGTGTGTGTGTGTGTGTGTGTGAACCTGCTGTTATCGTAGCCTTTGTCTGCCTCGACTGAATATCTGTGTTGTAATATCAGTGCGGCTTAAAAGGTTTATCGATCATTTACGGTGTTTACCGTCTGATGACATCTTCGTGCTGAGGATGAATACAGATCTCCTTATCATCTATCATTCTGCCAAGTTTGGTTCCGCCAGCACTTGTCCTCGAAAAACGTCCATATCCTCTCTCTCTCTCTCTCTCTCTCTCTCTCTCTCTCTCTCTCTCTCTCTCACACACACACACACACACACACACACACATACACACACACACACACACACACACACACACACACACACACACTCACACACGTGCAGGCGGAAACCGAAGTAGGGTGATTACAGAGACACTTCGTTCACACATGTGATTCGAAAAAATCAATGTGGATTTTACGCAAAATTGGCAGCACGCGATTTGGAAAGAACGTAATCTTCCATTTTAATTTCGATTGATCACGCACGCACGCACACACGCACGCACGCACGCACGCACGCACACGCACACACACACACACACACACACACACACAAATACATACATGCACGCACACACGCACGCTTTCACACAAACACGCACACGCGCGTGCGTACTTATACATACACATAAGCTCCTCATAACCTATATACACAGATTTTATTTTTTAAAAAACCAAACAAACAAAAACTAATGCCTCAAGACCGCACTTTCAAAACAGAATTGCTAAAAAATACTGACTAGATCCATACACAATTGAACAAAACTTTAAACCTTGACATGAATTCAGTGCTCACAGAAAAGTGGAGTTACGCAAATACAGCAAGAAAGCAAAAGAAACAAAAAATATCTTTAACATGTGATGCCGTCGATGATAAAACTCCTATTTCTGGGCAGCTGCTCGAGATTTAGGCTTTTCAGACTGAAGAGAACAGGACAGCTAATTGAAGATAGTCCTCATACCTCATCCAAACTGGTATAAACTATGCCCAAGTGAAATGCTTCGCAATAGCGATCTACAAATCTATGTTGTAAAAACGGTTCCATACTTGTACATAATAATATATGAAAAGGGAACAATGGCTCCATATATGGGCCCGGATAAGTTTTGGCAAACACGATATCATGACGTTTACTAACATTACTAGAATGATGTGTCTATAGACCATTGGGAGTTATCATGACAGACACCGAGAGAGAGACAAACAGATAGACAGACAGAGACACAGAGGGAGGGAGGCAGGAAGAGAGAGAGAGGGGGGAGGGGGATCAAAATAGTTCAATGATAATCCATTTCTGTCCGTCGCAACACAGGTGGGACGGAGGTGGTATTGTGCGTGACAATGACTTTCATCTCAGAAATAATGGCTAGGAGCTGTCCAATACCAAGACAAAGCGATGTTTATCAATCTATTAATGTACATCAGTTGCGTATCGGGAACTGTCGAATACTAAGACAAAGCGATGTTTATCAATACATGAATGTACATCAACAATACCAAGACAAAGTGATGTTTATCAATGCATTAATGTACATCAATGGCGTATCGGGAACTGTCAAATACCAAAACAACGCGATGTTTATCAATACATTAATGTACATCAATGGCGTATCGTACCTGAGCTCGAACATGAACATAAATTAATCATAAATCATCATAAGCATTTGGGAGAGAGAGAGAGAGAGAGAGAGAGAGAGAGAGAGAGAGAGAGAGAGAGAGAGACCGTGCGTTACTGCACACAGTAGACTTGTTTCTGTCAGCTAAAGCCTTCACGAGATAAACAGAAAGTGTGGGGCACATTTTGACTTGCATAGACAGTTACAATAATTTACCTGACTGTCAAGAGATTATGTGACTGAAATCTGTATGACTTGGAGAGCAACGTCATGGAACTGCTCCCGTTGAAGAGCGCTCTGTGAGTGTCGTGGACACGCACCGTACTGATAGCGCCCCCCTAGGTGTCCACTGTACAATTTTGAAAGGGGAGATAATGCCCATACGAATGCCAAGTACTCGAATTCGAATGCCCCAAAAGTACGCTTTTTTTTTTTTTTTTTTAACAACGGGCTAAAAAAAAACAAGCGCTCTCTTGGAATATTAAAGCACATTAAAGCACTTTATGAGCAACGAACAAACACTTCTGTCTTGCAAATTTACAGAAATATTCGATTTTTTTTTCTTTCGCGACTTTGTTGATGACCTTGGTAGTCAAGAAGCGACTTCTTCTAGTCACAGACTTGTCTGGTGTAGACCTTGTTCACAGAACTGGTGCTGACAAATCGAGCTGCTTGCTGGTGACACAAAGCAATGGACCGAGGATTTGGGCATGTCTGTCACAAGATTTGTGTGGGTGCGGGAGGAGTTTTGCCCTTACATTAAAAGACTGCCGGGCAAGTTTCCTCGTCCTGTTTGTGTGAAGAACATAGTTGCCGCCACTCTTTACCATCTGGCTTCATAAGCAAAGTACAGGACTGTCAGGTACGCGATCGGCGTTTCTACAATGTTAATGTGAATGATTTTAGGAAACATGACCAACGCCGTTCTAGACCTTTTTGCGCTTGAACTTCCCACGATTTCCAATGGAATCAATGACGTCTTAGAAAGTTTTCACACACGAGGATTTTCACGTTTACTCTGATGAAACTGGGGAACTCTCATCCTCGTTATACCTTCGGCGTTCCACGAACACGGTTTTTGGAATAAAAAATGTTTTCACAATATGAATGCTCAGTGGTTTGAAGATCACAAGCTCCTGATTACTGATATTTTCTTAGGGATGACGTGGCCTTTTTCATGACGCTACCTGCGTCATAAAAAAGGCCACGTCATCCCTAAGAAAATTCACCACCTACGTCAATGCTGAAAAGAGGATTTCTTTTCTTCTCCCAAACTTGACATGCGCTACGAACGACTTAGCGTGATGCCCAGTTCACGCTGGCAACGCTGAATATCCCGTCAACACCAGCCTACCACCAGGAAGACGCCGGATGCACGCAAGGAATTTAGTTGTCTCTGATCAGTGTTGTGTTGAGTTTGTGAATTGGGCATATATAAAGAATTAAAAAAGAATGGGTCATTTGTATTGTGATGAGATGTTCTCCACTACTTGACAAAGGGTTATAACAGAATAGAAAAAAAACATGTTATGGTCCCTGTAAAACAAAAACATCTAGTAAACCTGAAACAGGAACAAACCCCCTATCGAGCAATCTGTTTGAGATACAGGGAGACAACAAAAACATCTAGTAAACCTGAAACAGGAACAAACCCCCTATCGAGCAGTCTGTTTGAGATACACAGAGACAAGAAAAACATCTAGTAAACCTGAAACAGGAACAAACCCCCTAACGAGCAGTCGTTTGAGATACACAGAGACAACAAAACATCTAGTAAACCTGAAACAGGAACAAACCCCCTAACGAGCAGTCTTTTAAGGTACACGGAGACAAGCGATGTGGAAACAGAGCTAGAGTTTCATTTTCTTCTATAGAAAACAGCTCCATAGCAACCAGAGCCGAAAAGCATGGCTTTTTAAAGTCATTCAACATGAAGCGAATATCGCCTAGCGCCTGGATTAATAACACATTTGAAAAAGTTTTCTTTACTAATATGAGTGATATTATAATGATAGAAATAATGTCAGTATAACATTACAATAATTCATTATAATATTATTACAATTATTATAACAATAACAACAACAGCAATAATAATACTAGCAAAAAAGCAAAATAATAATAACGATGATGATAATGATAATGATAGCAATTATAATGATACTACTACTAATAATATATAATAGAATAATATAATAAAATAAATAATAATAATAATAATAATAATAAAACAATAATGATAACTATGACAATTGAAACAGTCTGATAATGATAGTAATATTCTTTGACAGTATTTTAGATCGCAGCAGATGCTCCTCTTTGATCCTCCCTCTGGACTGTTTTTCCTGGCACCATTCCATTGGCCCCCGCCTCCCCTACCTACCCCCTCCCTGCCCCACGTTGCTTTCTTATAACATTCTAACACTATGAAAAGTATTGTCGTTTGATATCTGCAATCGTCTGGACAAGCGATGGAACATTAAACAGAATTCCTCTCCCCACGTGGAAAAGGTAGGTACACAGAAACAGTTAAAGAAAAGGAATGTAAAATAATTTAATAATAATCTAATCCAGCTGTCACTGCTCACATTAATAGGATTGTGTTTTAAGAAGCTGAAACTATTGCGCCGTATACAGATATCATGACGTGGGTATCACGTGACAAAAGAAGGTGACCTGAGCAGACTGCCCCCTGTGGGCAGTCTGAGAGCTTTGCCCTTCAGGGCCGGTTACTCTATGTAAACGCGACAGGGCGTTAAAGGGGGCTTTTGTCACGTGATCGATTTACATTAATCTCCGTACTCTAACAAGGGCATGATCAACATCGGTAACATATGAACGTGATGTATGGTGTCTCCATTGAAATCACATCGTTGACGAAATTTGAAATAGAAAAGTGTAAACATGAGTCGTTCTTGAATTTGTCCAAGTGTACAAAGAAGTGAACTTGATTATGCCGATACGTCCTCAATCTCAAAATCCTGGGTCATATCAAAGAATCATAATATCCATCTTATTGCAGAGAAGAGAGAGAGAGAGAGAGAGAGAGAGAGAGAGAGAGAGAGAGAGAGAGAGAGAGAGAGAGTAATAACATTACAGGCTTGAGAGAGACAGACAGACAGAGGGAGACAGACAAATACAGAGAGACACACGAACGGACAGACAGGCAAACATACATACAGACGGAGAGAGAGAGAGAGAGAGAGAGAGAGAGAGAGAGAGAGAGAGAGAGAGAGAGAGAGAGAGAGAGAGATTACAGGAAAAGGAATGAGAAAACATTCTCATAGTTTTGATTTCCAAATGAAACACGATACTGAAAATGATATTTTCCCTTTTAACGCAGCCTGGGATTGCGTGTCCCCCACCTTGGAAGTGAGCGCTCTAACATGGGCTAATAACTCCAAATAGGATGATGCAGGAAATTGAAAACCTCTAGGTTGGCCAATGTCCATAAATCAAAACTTGGCGCAGAGGCAAGCGCCGCTAAATGCTTGAAGTACTGCGTTCCTCTCTCTCTCTCTCTCTCTCTCTCTCTCTCTCTCTCTCTCTCTCTCTCTCTCTCTCTCTCTCTCTCTCCGTATGTGTGTGTGTGTGTGTGTGTGTGTGTGTGTGTGTGTGTGTGTGTGTGTGTGTGTGTGTGTGTGTTCGAACGTCTGCATTGCGAACGAGCCTGGTTGACTGGGTGAAAAATACGATGGACAGAGTGATTCCTTTGTGACTAGAACAAGCGAGTGTTGGATGAGTGGGAATTGACTGTGGAACGGGCTGCCCAGAGAGGCTGGAGTGAGTGGAACAAACTAGAGTTACTGGCTGGTACTAAACACAGACTACGAAAAAAAATGGTTGGTGGATGAGTGGCACAACATTGTTTGAAGGTGGGTGGTGAAAAAAGAAGACTGAGACAAAACAATTTTGGGTGAGCGGATTAGTGGAACAAAATCATTCCGAGTGGAAGATGTTATCAAGTGGAGACCGGAGCAAAACCACTTCATGACTATGGGAATCAATTTGTTTAACGACCAGAGGGGGATTATAATGGAGAGGAAATAAATGATACAAATCATAGAAAAAGTGACGTGGGGTGCGGGAGGTCACGTACGTAGGAGGAAATGGGAGGGGTCCAATTGCCCCCCCCCTCCTCCCTCACCCCTCCCTCCCTTTTTTCCATGCGTCTTTTTTCCTTTGTAAATTGGGCTTCCATCCTGCTATTATCCCTACTTTGTTCTTCTCCTTTTCCCCTTTCTTTTCCTTTTCTATTGAATGACAGCTTTTATATGTGAAAGAGGAGAGCAGGAAGAGAGGTAGGTGTTGAGCTCTTACGTCTATGTTGCTGTAGCGGTTTTTATTTACGGATGTTTCTACATGTCTGTGTTTCTTTTATGTTCTGCTAGGTACGCGTGATGACATTCATCTTTTTGTGGATGACTAGGGCTGAGTGAAAGCACTTTAAGACTGTTCTAAAATGTATGCAACAAACTAAATGGATGTTCAAGGCAGAAGTGGTCATTACTGAGTGAAAGCACTTTAAGACTGTTCTAAAAGTATGCAACAAACTAAATGGATGTTAGCAACAATGGTCATTACTGAGT
Source organism: Conus canariensis (assembly GCA_033310375.1). Lineage (NCBI taxonomy): Eukaryota > Metazoa > Mollusca > Gastropoda > Neogastropoda > Conidae > Conus > Conus canariensis. The sequence goes on from CM065737.1 coordinate 565,813, forward strand.
CGCCAAACGAAGGTACAAACAAGTCACACAACAGAAACTACGCGTTTCGACCTACTTAGTCTTCTTCAGGCAGGACAATCGACATTCTAAACACCGGAAACAAACGACAAACAGTTATCTCTTCAATTTTAGGGCCAACTGTGGCGAGGGTGAAGGACTGAAACTAATGGACGGAACTGTTTGTCCTTCCTTTGTTTCTAGTCTTTTTAATCTTGTTTGTCCTACCTGAAGAAGACCCAACAGGTCACAACGCACTGTGTCTGTCCTACCTGAAGAAGACCTAACAGGTCACAACGCACTGTGTCTGTCCTACCTGAAGAAGACCTAACAGGTCACAACGCACTGTGTCTGTCCTACCTGAAGAAGACCAACAGTCACAACGCACTGTGTCTGTCCTACCTGAAGAAGACCTAACAGGTCACAACGCACTGTGTCTGTCCTACCTGAAGAAGAAGAGAGAAGAGAGAGAGAGCAGAGAGAGAGAGAGACAGACAGACAGACAGACAGACAGACAGAGAGACAGAAAGGGGGGGGGGGACGAAGAGAGAGTGATAGAGAGAGGGGGGGGGGGGGGGGGGGTAAGTGAGTTAAAAGTGATTCAGAAAAGAAGTTACATAACAAACTAATAATGAACCAGCGGGTCAGGTCAATAACTGATGTTATGTGAAACAAAAATAACAACAAATACAGCAGAGAATCAAGGCGGGAAAAGTGACAAGCCAGATAAATGGAATCCTGGGCAAGTGCGATGCGACAAACACGTCTAATGAACGCATAAGGTGTAAAGTAAGACTGATGACATAAAGGTTACAAAACACACTAGTGGATTTTCGACAAACATGATGACATTGCACAAAAGCGTAACCCCCAGATAGCAATCAGCACGAAAATGCATACATACACATTGTGATGAAATTATTTCGCACACCAGCTCATTTGGCAAAGAGCTTTAGTTTCAAACATATCTTACAGTTTGCATCATGAGTTCGTGAATGGCGTTGCTGTCGCACACATGACTGTGCCTTCTGGGACGAATCAATGCAGGCGAGCTGGGTTCACCCGCATCATATTCTTTGCATGGTGGAAAATTTGTTTGGGATCGATATATTTGATCGCCGCTTAATCTTTGGGGGAAGTAATGATGATTGAAAGAAATGCACTATACACCAAACAGTCTGATCTTAACGATGATTATTGTTGAGCAATACGATGCACTGGATCGAACGCTATTTGTTCGATGTATTTGACCCTGTGACACGCTTCAGAAGAAGCAGCTTCGGAATACTCATTGCTGTGAACTGCGTGATCTCGGTAGGTGTTTCAGCTAGAGCCAGTGTCACGTGACACAGACCTCATTTCTTCCCGTGAGTTGTTCCTTTTTAGGAACCACTTAGTCATTAGCCTGTCCCGGTTTTTTTCTTTCTTTCGCTCCACTTAGGGAAAAAAAGAGAGAGAGAAATTGGTTTCAACCCCTTGACATCATGTCTAAAAATAAGGGCCGCTGCTGTAGCAAGTACCTTAATAACCGGGTCAGGTTAACAGGAAGATAATTATATGAGGCGTCGCCTTACCGTGAAAGGTCAAGTACGCCTCATTCCTTCTGCCCGTCTCTCTCTCTCTCTCTCTCTCTGTCTCTGTCTCTTCTCTCTCTCTCTCTCTCTCTTGTCTCTGTCTCTCTCTCTGTCTGT
>CM065737.1:570000-587500 GCA_033310375.1 Conus canariensis
CCAGTCCTTATTCTGCTCCCTCCTGGCCTCTTGAGGTCCGTCCTTATCTGCTCCCTCCTGGCCTTGAGTCGGTCCTTATTCTGCTCCCTCCTGTGAGGTCCAGTCCTTATTCTGCTCCCTCCTGGCCTCTTGAGGTCCAGTCCTTATTCTGCTCCCCTCCTGTGATGTCCGGTCCTTATTCTGCTCCCTCCTGTGAGGTCCAGTCCTTATTCTGCTCCCTCCTGTGAGGTCCGGTCCTTAATCTGCTCCCTCCTGGCCTCTTGAGGTCCGGTCCTTATTCTGCTCCCTCCTGTGAGGTCCAGTCCTTATTCTGCTCCCTCCTGGCCTCTTGAGGTCCGGTCCTTATTCTGCTCCCTCCTGTGAGGTCCAGTCCGTATTCTGCTCCCTCCTGTGAGGTCCAGTCCTTATTCTGCTCCCTCCTGGCCTCTTGAGGTCCGGTCCTTATTCTGCTCCCTCCTGTGAGGTCCAGTCCTTATTCTGCTCCCTCCTGTGAGGTCCGGTCCTTATTCTGCTCCCTCCTGGCCTCTTGAGGTCCGGTCCTTATTCTGCTCCCTCCTGTGATGTCCGGTCCTTATTCTGCTCCCTCCTGTGAGGTCCGGTCCTTATTCTGCTCCCTCCTGTGAGGTCCGGTCCTTATTCTGCTCCCTCCTGTGAGGTCAGTCCTTATTCTGCTCCCTCCTGTGAGGTCCAGTCCTTATTCTGCTCCCTCCTGTGAGGTCCGGTCCTTATTCTGCTCCCTCCTGTGAGGTCCAGTCCTTATTCTGCTCCCTCCTGGCCTCTAAGACACGGGTGCCATTGTTCAGGAGATGCCTGCGCCGCCGCCGCCTCTCTGTGTCTTTGTCTTCAGCGGCTTTCCTGCGGGCTGTCTGGAAGGCTTCTGCTCCTCTTGTTGCAGGCAGATCTTGGCATCCTCTTCTCACAATATCAGCCGCACGGAGTCGGCGTTTTTGCCGATTCTTCAAGAGTTTGCGTGAGGCTCCTCTGTCACGCTCCTCCAGGCCCTGTTTCTCCTCAAAAGACAGCCCGGGCCATTTTTGAGTTTCCCAGTGAAGACAGGTGGTGGGCCTGACAAAGATGTTGTGACAGCAAAAAAGCTTGTATGCTGGGGACTGTTCCAAGATTGATGTTGGTAGTGAGGTCTTTCCAGTGGATTGCATGATTGTGCATACGCATTGTTAATGGGAATGTTATAAAGGCCGTGCTTTTTGTTAGGTACACATTGCAAATCATAGATCTGCATTGGATACGAGTGACAAATACTGCCCTATCTGGTTGGATCTTGATTAATAGGCGCAAAGAATATTTCCACACCCGGAAAGATTACACACACACACACACACACACGCGCGCGCGCGCGCGCGCGCGCGCGCACACGCACGCACGCAGGCGCGCACGCACGCACGCACGCACGCACGCACGCACACACACACACACACACACGCACACACACACACACACACGCATAACCGAAAACAAGCCCCAGTTCCCCAGGCTGCACCGTCGACGCAAGACAAAGCAGACGTTGTTCCAGACAAAACTGGCGACATTTCCTCTGTCCATAGAGTGGCAGGCTTTGACAGAGACCGGCTCCTGGAAGATCCCTGCCGCTTCTCCTTAGGCAGGCACGCTGTCATGGGTTTGGCTTTGGTTTTTACATTGTCTGCTACTTGAGTCCACAAGACGCAACAGGCGAACGTGTTAACTAGTATTGTCTGGTTATCACTTCATGGTGACAGAAACACGTTCACACGAGATGTCGTGGACGCGAACAGAAACCGGCAGGGTTTTGTTTCACTGCACAACCCCAACGCCCACACCCACGTCCCACTCACACCTCACAGTCGCCCATTACCCACACCATCTCCTGCCCCACCCCTTTTCCAGGTGTTGTTTTTTTTTTTTGACAGGACAAGGTTGATATCCAGGGAATCAGCGAAGGAAATTGAGGCTTACCAACCCAGGAGAAGGCTTTGAGAGTGATCAACTGACCAACCACTTGAATGTCAAGGGCAGTGTTCACAGTTCTTTTGTTTGGCTGTCCGTTCCCATCGAAGGGAAAGTATGGAGAATCTTCAGGGAAATAGTATCCATCACAGATGCATAATACAGCTGTTCCACAATGCTCAAACTGTACGTTAGATAACAGCTTTAGTGAAGTCAGCTTGGCAGTACAGACTTTACGTAGGGTTGGTCATAACAGCTTTAGTGAAGTCAGCTTGGCAGTACAGACTTTACGGTAGGGTTGGTCATAACAGCTTTAGTGAAGTCAGCTTGGCAGTACAGACTTTACGGTAGGGTTGGTCATAACAGCTTTAGTGAAGTCAGCTTGGCAGTATAGACTTTACGGTAGGGTTGGTCATAACAGCTTTAGTGAAGTCAGCTTGGCAGTACAGACTTTACGGTAGGGTTGGTCATAACAGCTTTAGTGAAGTCAGCTTGGCAGTACAGACTTTACGGTAGGGTTGGTCATTGTCTTCCCTAACTGCCATTTTCTTTGGAAGCAGCAGTCATCAGTGGAAGGCAGGGGTGAGCTGCAAGTGCACTGCCATTTTCTTTGGAAGCAGCAGTCATCAGTGGAAGGCAGGGGTGAGCTGCAAGTGCACTGCCATTTTCTTTGGAAGCAGCAGTCATCAGTGGAAGGCAGGGGTGAGCTGCAAGTGGGCAGGCCAATGTGCACATAGTATTAATATTTACGCGACGACCATGGGTCTTCAAGGATGTGGCGTGACCTAATTTGTCATTAACGGCCAGTCCAGCGTAAAAAGTACCCTGATGCCACGGTCTCCGAATGGGCACAAGAGGCAATGACAGACGGCGGAAAGCGATAACGATGTTTTATGAACAGGGAGAATAATTATACTGATGTCAAAGCCTTCAAACTGACAAGTTCAGATGTTTATAGACCAGCTGAACACGGTGTCCACAGCACAAGCGGTGCTGTTTGACGTAAAATGAACAGAGATGTACGGATGTGCACACACACATTTACAATATGTATGCACACACACACACACACACACACACACACACACACACACACACACACACACACACACACAATCAATCAATCAATCAATTCAAAGAGAGAGAGGGGGGGGGGTCATTGTGTTGCAACAGATACATACTACATACATACAAAGGCCTACGTATTTGCATGCAGCATGTACGTTATCTTATGGGCGACAATGACAGAACAGTTCAAGGTGTGGTAGTGTACAGGGAGCCGTAATGAACGGCGTTGGAATAATGTCATCCGCCATCCAATAGGTGAACAGGGCTGGGAAGATTGGAGAAGATGGGGGATGGGGAGGAGGGGAAGGGGTAGCAGAGTGAGCGCGTAGGATCATCAAAAAGTCTAACTGGAATTTAAAGTAAGTCAGTCATTCCCCTGACCGCTGGGGTCGTTGGGGGGGGGGGGGGGGCGTGATGAGGCAGCCGCCGTTTCTCTCCAGGCTCTTCTGTTGGTGGCTGTCGTGAGGAGATCTGGCATGGTCATTTTGGTCCAGTCCTTTATATTTTCGGACCAGCTCTTTCTCTGTCGTCCTGGAATTTACTTCCATTCAAACAATGTTTTTCATTGCCAAGCCGACCACGAGAAGCTGTGTCTGGGCGGTCCTCTGGACAAAGTAAGCTTGCGGAGGTAAAAACGCACAGGTGAGTTCTACACAGCTTTTGGATCAATATCATAATCTCCTGTTTCATTGACAATCAAAATGGGTTTGGGCTATGGGTACCCAAATTATAAAACAGACGCGGACAGGCAGGGTGTTGACTGAACGGCGTCTTCAAACGGCCATGTCCTAGGAGGAGGGGGTGAGGAGTCAACGTCCGCATCAAACTGTAAGCAACGAGAAGTGACAGTGCTTTACAAGCCATAGAAAATGGTCACAAGAACACCGTTCACTGTAAGCAACGAGAAGTGACAGTGCTCTACAAGCCATAGAAAATGGTCACAAGTACATCGTTACCAACGCCACGATGATCAGTCCAAACGCTCGCGCGCTTTCGCCCCACCACCGCTGTTTCGTTAAAATTTCGAGTTCACCGACACCCAATTGAGACCCTATTGAGACCCTATTGAGACCCTATTGAGACCCTATTGCGGCCCTATTGAGACCCTATTGAGACCCTGTTGAGACCCTGTTGAGACTCTATTGAGACCCTATTGAGGCCCTATTGAGACACTATTGAGACCCTATTGAGACCCTATTGAGACACTATTCAGACTCTATTGAGACCCTATTGAGACGCTATTGAGACCCTATTGAGACCCTATTGAGACTCTATTGAGACGCTATTGAGACGCTATTGAGACCCTATTGAGGCCCTATTGAGGCCCTATTGAGACACTATTGAGACCCTATTGAGACACTATTAAGACTCTATTGAGACCCTATTGAGACGCTATTGAGACTCTATTGAGACCCTATTTAGACCCTATTGAGACGCTATTGAGACCCTATTGAGACCCTATTGAGACCCTATTGAGACCCTATTGAGACACTATTGAGACTCTATTGAGACCCTATTGAGACGCTATTGAGACTCTATTGAGACCCTATTGAGACACTATTGAGACACTATTGAGACCCTATGGAGACCCTATTGAGACACTGTTGAGACACTATTGAGACTCTATTGAGACCCTATTGAGACGCTATTGACACTCTATTGAGACCCTATTGAGACCCTATTGAGACCCTATGGAGACCCTATGGAGACCCTATGGAGACACTGTTGAGACCCTATGGAGACCCTATGGAGACCCTATGAGACCCTATGGAGACACTGTTGAGACCCTATTGAGACGCTATTGAGACCCTATTGAGACCCTATTGAGACACTGTTGAGACACTATTGAGACACTATTGAGACACTATTGAGATATCTTGAATCGAAATGAGTTACACGCTAATAACAGCATAAAAATATATGGAGTCTCTGTCTCTGTCTCTGTCTCTGTTTGTCTGTCTGTCTGTCTGTCCTGTCTGTCTGTCTCTCTCTCTCTCTCTCTCTCTCTCTCTCTCTCTCTCTCACGCGCACGCACGTACGCGCGCGCGCACACACACACACACATGCGCGCGCGCGCGTACGCACGCACACAAGCACGCACACACAATCACACACACACACACACAACACACAAAACACACACACACACAACACACACACACACACACGCACGACGCACGCAGCCACACACACACACACACACACACACACACACAACACACACACACACACACACACCACACACACACACACAAACGCTCGCGCGCGCCATTTTCTTTCCTAATGCAATGATATTATTTCAGCGCAAAAGCGCTTTTATTTCAATGTCTTCTATCATTGAAGTGTGGCATGGGATTCAATTCAAGTTCTACTACTCTTCTTGTGCATTACACTTACACATGACCTGGTAAAGAAAAGAAAGCACACGAACGGAAGCTCATCTCTTCTCTCTCTCTCTCTCTCTCCTCTCTCTCTCTCTCCTCTCTCTCTCTCTCTCCCTCCCTCCTCTCTCTCTCTCTCTCTCTCTCCTCTCTCTCTCTCGTCTCTCCTCTCTCTCTCTCTCATTGATTGATTACATTTTGATCCAGGTTTTTGTGTTCTTTCTACATTTTATTTGTAGTTTTGTAAACGCTTTTGATTCCTCGATAATTTACGCAAGTAGATAAAATATTTCATTTTCTAAAAATCTTATTTCATTTCTTTCGTTTAATTTATAATTCTTTTAGTTTTCTGTGTTTTCGATTTGTGGTTCAGTTTGCAGGGAGGCCATAGAGCGCCCTTTTCTTTAATTTCCCCCTATGTTCATGTATGTCACATGCCTCTCTGTGTTTTTAGTTTCCCCCTTTGTTCATGTATGTCACATGCCTCTCTGTGTTTAGTTTCCCCCTATGTTCATGTATGTCACATGCCTCTCTGTGTTTAGTTTTCCCCTATGTTCATGTATGTCGCATGCCTCTCTGTGTTTAGTTTTCCCCTATGTTCATGTATGTCGCATGCCTCTCTGTGTTTAGTTTTCCCCTATGTTCATGTATGTCGCATGCATCTCTGTGTTTAGTTTCCCCCTATGTTCATGTATGCCGGATGCCTCTCTTTGTGTGTTTAGTTTCCCCTATGTTCATGTATTCGCATGCCTCTCTTTGTGTTTTAGTTTCCCCCTATGTTCATGTATGCCGCATGCCTCTCTTTGTGTGTTTAGTTTCCCCCTATGTTCATGTATGCCGCATGCCTCTCTTTGTGTGTTTAGTTTCCCCCTATGTTCATGTATGCCGGATGCCTCTCTTTGTGTGTTTAGTTTCCCCTATGTTCATGTATGCCGCATGCCTCTCTTTGTGTGTTTAGTTTCCCCCTATGTTCATGTATGCCGCATGCCTCTCTTTTGTGTTTATTTCCCCTATGTTCATGTATGTCCATGCCTCTCTTTTGTTTAGTTTCCCCCTATGTTCATGTATGCCGCATGCCTCTCTTCTGTGTTTAGTTTCCCCCTATGTTCATGTATGTCACATGCCTCTCTGTGTTTAGTTTCCCCCTTATGTTCATGTATGTCACATGCCTCTCTGTGTTTAGTTTCCCCCTATGTTCATGTATGTCGCATGCCTCTCTTTTGTGTTTAGTTTCCCCCTATGTTCATGATGTCGCATGCCTCTCTTTTGTGTTTATTCCCCTATTTCATTTGTCCATGTCTCTTTTTTGTGTTTTAGTTTCCCCCTATGTTCATGTATGTCCATGCCTCTCTTGCTGTTTAGTTTCCCCCTATGTTCATAGTAGTCCATGCCTCTCTGTTGTTAGTTTTCCCATGTTCTTATCGCACCCTTGTCTATTGCTCATGTCTGGTATCCATTCTTTGTGTTTGTTGTCTTGTCTGTTCGCAGTTCTTCTGTGTTTAGTTCGCAACACCCTAGCATGCATACATAAGACTGGACAGTAACGAATGTCTTTGGTTTTGGTTTGTCCATAGTGTACATATGGTTTTTATACAGCAACCCCTAGCATGCATACAATAAGACTGGACAAGTCAACGAATGTCTTTGGTTTGGGTTGTCATAGTGTAAAGGTTTTATACAGCAACACCCTAGCATGCATACAATAAGACTGGACAAGTCAACGAATGTCTTGGTTTGGGTTGTCATAGTACTAGTCAATGGTTTTATACAGCAACACCCTAGCATGCATACAATAAGACTGGACAAGTCAACGAATGTCTTGGTTTGGGTTGTCATAGTACTAGTCAATGGTTTTATACAGCAACACCCTAGCATGCATACAATAAGACTGGACAAGTCAACGAATGTCTTGGTTTGGGTTGTCATAGTACTAGTCAATGGTTTTATACAGCAACACCCTAGCATGCATACAATAAGACTGGACAAGTCAACGAATGTCTTTGGTTTGGGTTGTCATAGTGTAAATGGTTTTATACAGCAACACCCTAGCATGCATACAATAAGACTGGACAAGTCAACGAATGTCTTGGTTTGGGTTGTCATAGTACTAGTCAATGGTTTTATACAGCAACACCCTAGCATGCATACAATACGACTGGACAAGTCAACAAATGTCTTGGTTTTGGTTGTCATAGTACTAGTCAATGGTTTTATACAGCAACACCCTAGCATGCATACAATAAGACTGGACAAGTCAACGAATGTCTTTGTTCAGCAACACCCTAGCATGCATACAATAAGACTGGACAAGTCAACCAATGTCTTTGGTTTGGGTTGTCATAGTGTAAATGGTTTTATACAGCAACACCATAGCATGCATACAATAAGACTGGACAAGTCAACCAATGTCTTTGGTTTGGGTTGTCATAGTGTCAATGGTTTTATACTCGCCAATATTTCCAGCTATGTTTTAGTTCTGCAGTTGGTTGTTAAAGTGTATACTCGCCGGAGATCTTTATCTATCCAGTGACTGTTGCTTTGTTGGTGGCTTTGTAACACCACTGTCTGGGTGTACTATCTATCCAGTGACTGTTGCTTTGTTGGTGGCTTTGGAACACCATTGTCTGGGTGTACTATCTATCCAGTGACTGTTGCTTTGATGGTGGCTTTGGAACACCACTGTCTGGGTGTACTATCTATCCAGTGACTGTTGCTTTGATGGTGGCTTTGGAACACCACTGTCTGGGTGTACTATCTATCCAGTGACTGTTGCTTTGATGGTGTCTTTGGAACACCATTGTCTGGGTGTACTATTTATCCAGTGACCGTTGCTTTGTTGGTGGCTTTGGAACACCACTGTCTGGGTGTACCTACACACCACAGTAGTTTCTAACACCACTGTCTGGGTGTACTTACACACCACAGTAGTTTCTAACACCACTGTCTGGGTGTACTTACACACCAGAGCAGTTTCTAACACCACTGTCTGGGTGTACTTACACACCAGAGCAGTTTCTAACACCACTGTCTGGGTGTACTTACACACCACAGTAGTTTCTAACACCACTGTCTGGGTGTACTTACACACCAGAGCAGTTTCTAACACCACTGTCTGGGTGTACCTACACACCACAGTAGTTTCTAACACCACTGTCTGGGTGTACTTACACACCACAGTAGTTTCTAACACCACTGTCTGGGTGTACTTACACACCACAGTAGTTACTAACACCACTGTCTGGGTGTACTTACACACCACAGTAGTTTCTAACACCACTGTCTGGGTGTACTTACACACCACAGTAGTTTCTAACACCACTGTCTGGGTGTACTTACACACCAGAGCAGTTTCCAAGTAAGGATAGTATTCCCTTTTATCTTGACTGCAGCAAATTGTCAAAAGACATAGATGTAAATTCATGAATTAAGGCGGAAGAATGATTGAATGTTGGAGATGTTTCTGTATGAGTGCACGCGCGCGCGTGTTTGCGTGCGTGTGTGTGTGTGTGTGTGTGTGTGTGTGTGTGTGTGTGTGTGTGTGTGCGTGCGTGCGTGCGTGCGTGCGCGCGCGTGCGCGCGTGTGTGTGATTTCAGCTCATTTGCAATAATTCATCAATTTTGTTGAGTTGCAGAAAACATGCTAATATGCTGTTTTTCTCAATCGCATGTTTCGCTAAAAAAATAAAAAAAAAAAAAAAAAAAAATCGTTTGTAATGCGATCTATCCTGATTTTTTTTTTCTTCAGTGGAAAAAGACATTTTGCCTTCTTGTATTGTTTGTTTAAATGATGTTAGTTTATCTTACCAATTTCAGTTATAGTTAATGTGTCCACATATTTCTAGTGCGATGTAAGTGGGGGGGGGTGGGGGGGGGGTCTCAAACTCGATTTCACTATTTCTCTGACTTGCACAATTTTTTACAACAAAAGATCTGTCGCGTGAATGTTAAAGTTAGATTTCAACTGCAGTTCACACAGTCTGACTTATTTTGAAGACATTCTTGTGAAAACCAAATATTTGCATCTGTTGCCAAATGGAGTTTCTAGTGCCAAAAACAAAAACTTTTCACATGAAGAAGACGAGCTTCGCACTAACAGGAACTGGCTTACTACTTAGTCAACATTCCGTGTATGTATATTGGAACAGTGTTTCGCGCAGTATTACATCCGATGATTATCGGCGCGCTCCTATATAGCTCAACAATGTCTTCACTTCTGTCAAGCTCAGACGTCTGTTTTGTCCGATCCGTGCTATCTGTCTAGCATGGGCAGCCCTTTGCTATCTGTCTAGCATGGGCAGCCCTTTGCTATCTGTCTAGCATGGGCAGCCCTTTGCTATCTGTCTAGCATGGGCAGCCCTTTGCTATCTGTCTAGCATGGGCAGCCCTTTGCTATCTGTCTAGCATGGGCAGCCCTTTGCTATCTGTCTAGCATGGGCAGCCCTTTGCTATCTGTCTAGCATGGGCAGCCCTTTGCTATCTGTCTAGCATGGGCAGCCCTTTGCTATCTGTCTAGCATGGGCAGCCCTTTGCTATCTGTCTAGCATGGGCAGCCCTTTGCTATCTGTCTAGCATGGGCAGCCCTTTGCTATCTGTCTAGCATGGGCAGCCCTTTGCTATCTGTCTAGCATGGGCAGCCCTTTGCTATCTGTCTAGCATGGGCAGCCCTTTTTTCCCTTCCATTTGTCAAGTCACAATGGTTTGTCTTGTATTTCATGAAATCATTGTCAAAATAAAAGATGATTTAAGACGCTGGCTTTCTTTATTTTTTCCAAACTTTGGCCTTTGTGATTGAAATGTGTAACGACAACTCCTGTCCAAAATTCATCGTCAATACCCTCCGTAGGTTGTCAGTTGTTTGGCACTACAATCAGCGAGAAACACGCCATCATCTCTCTGCTCGGAAAACGGCGATAGCAGAGGCGTATCTTGCCACTAGCCTAGCTAATGACAATCCACCTACGGCCCTCCCCTCTCCCCCTAACCCTCCCGCCCCTCTCCCTCCCTGTCCACGGGCTTATGTCAGAAGGAAGCAAAGCAGGCCCCCACAAGAGATGAAGGAGATAGTGTTGTTCTGGCACACACACACACACACACACAGAGAGAGAGAGAGAGAGAGAGAGAGAGAGAGGAGAGAGAGAGAGAGAGAGAGAGAGTGTATGACTGTCATAACATCAGAGTCCCCAAAGTTTTCCGGATGCCTTTTTTGTCTAGTGACCGAAAGTAAAGGGTCAGTGATGTCATGTGACTTGTCAACAAAGACAAATTAACAAAAATAGAATAATGTCTTCATCAAGTTGTCGCGTATCTGATTACTGTCTAATCACCGGAATGCTGCCTGCGAAAAGGAATTTGAGAATCTGATGACGTTATTCGTTCTCTCTCTCTCTCTCTCTCTCTCTCTCTCTCTCTCTCTCTCTCTCTCTGAGTTTTTTTTTTTCTGACATTTTCAATATTGTATTTATTGTATATAAGAAGTGGTTCGCCCTAGACATTGGACATTTAAATTGAACTCTCTCTCTCTCTCTCTCTCTCTCTCTCTCTCTCTCTCTCTCTCTCTCTCTCTCTCTCCTCTTCCACCCTCCCTCTCTCTCTCTCTCTCTCCCCCTCTCTCTCTCTCTCTCTCCTTTCCGTTCCCCCCCCTCTCTCTCTCTCTCTCTCTCTCTCTCTCTCTCTCTCTCTCTTTCTGCGGTTGCCTGATTTCATACATATTTAATACATAAATGTGAATATGTGTGAGAAGGGTATATAATATGTAAGTCAATGGACTGAATTCCGCGGCGGTCCTCATAAGTAGTGTCTTTGATTAATACAGCACTGTGAAATCAGTTGTGCGTGCGCGCGCCCGTGTGTGTGTGTGTGTGTGTGTGTGTGTGTGTGTGTGTGTGTGTGTGTGTGTGTGTGTGTGTTGTGTTGCTCAATTGTCCTGCATTTTGCTTTATCCAATCCTTTTTATGTTTAAAACTATTCGGGTGTATGTCTCTGCAGGTTCATTTTATTGACCATCTGCCCTCTCTGCCGAAATGGATCGTATGACAAAACATATCATGTCCCCACTCCTTCGTGCTGCCATTGCGTTAGCAGGCAACAGTGCGCGCGCCCTCACACGCGGTAATGCATACATATTGCACGTGCTTCCGTGTGCACGTTGGAGGGTGTAAGAAATGATATCACAAGGTCAGCACGTGCCAAACAACCACTGAATACAAGGAAACAACGCCGGCAGTACAAAGAAAAACCAAGCGCGTGCCTCTGGCTACAATGTGGAAATCCACACCTTTCCAGCTGACTCGCAGCCAAACCCTAATATCAACGTGCCTCCCAAACGGCCCACGAGAAGCGTGACTCTTGGGCTCAGACCACACAGGGCGTGGTCTTTTCTCACCGATGATGTGAGCTTAGTAATGCCCCTTGGTGGGACTCAGTGTGGCAAAGTCGACGACTTTTCAGCGTCATACTGATCAGTAGTATTGGCGAATGCTGCAGTACAACCATAACCAGGCAAGTACTTTCAACAACATTCGTTGACCGACCAGTTCTGTGATAATGTAGTCTGCGACGATTCCACCCCCCCCCCCCCCCTCCCCCCCCCCTTTTTTTTTTTTTTCTCCCCACGCCTGTCCCGAAATATCATATAATCCCGTAACAATGATGGCGACAAGAAGATTTTAGTTGATGTTCGCTTGTCACATGCTTGCACATAGTAAGTTTGCAACACGAGAGGAGTAAACCATGTACTTTGGGATTTTAAATTTTAAGGATTTGAAAACAGAGCGTATTTCTACTATGTCTCTAGAATCAATGTGGGCGCATTCGAATGCCCTTAATCATTTTGAAATCTTTTTCTTTCTTTTTTTTCTTTTTGAGAGAGAGAGAAAGAGAGAGAGGGGGGGGGCATGTTATTTCTTAGGACATAACACGTGTTGTTTAACATCCCCTCCAGGAAAGTTCATCCCCTGTCTGGAGAAAACACGTTAGTTAGACAAATGGACACTAACCAGAAAATAACGTAAACAGTGTGAAAAGTGTACTGTTAGACAAATGGACACTGACCAGAAACTAACGTAAACAGTGTGAAAAGTGTACTGTTAGTTAGACAAATGGATACTAACCAGAAAATAACGTAAACAGTGTGAAAAGTGTACTGCCATTGTCTGGAGGCAACAAAATCATAGAACGAATCAGGAGATGATGAATACAAAACAATGCAAATAAACACAGCTTTTATATTCTTATTAGCAATGATTGCAATGATGTAAATGGTCCCTGGCGGAGACAGGTTGATTGCACACACACACACACACACACACACACACACACACACACACACACACACACACACACACACACATCGGTGAGAAATTGTCTAATATCACGAATAGTAGATAGACGTTAAATAAAGGACACACACACACACACACACACACACACACACACACACACACACACACACACACACACACACACGAACGCGCGCGCGCGAGCGCGTTCGTGTGTGTGTGTGTGTGTGTGTGTGTGTGTGTGTGTGTGTGTGTGTGTTCAACAAAGGTCAGTCCTCTAAAAAGCAGGGCACTACACAGTACAACCACGTACAAATGTAGGCCGATACGGCAATCTTCTTATGCAGGAAAACTCGTATGTACTGGCTGTTACCGTGACAATAATGCCTTCCAAACTCCCGCCCAAGGGCTTGATCATGCCAACATGGTGTTTCTCTTTTACAGCGGGAAAAGGTAACCACATTACCGTGATTTAGCCATTCGGCAAAAGCTTGGTAGGTACTGCCATAAAGGTATAGTAGGTACTGTCATAAACGTATAGAGCACACATGAACTTACTGCGATAGATCGATAGACAGAAAAAGCGAGAGATATATACCTTAAGACACACTGTCACGCTGACTATTTTCATGCCTTAACACGCCACCTGGGAGAGAAAGCTGGAGAAACTGGTATTCCATTAAAATGAGTAAAGTAACTGAATCAAAAGTATCTTCTGTTCTTATCCTCATTTCCAAACAAAGAAGCGATGACACGTGAAGGCGTATTGTCCACAACTGGGTTTGCGATGAAGCTCTGTCGGGACTGGCGATGCCAAGCAAGACGACAGGTTTCCGTAAT
This sequence comes from Conus canariensis, assembly GCA_033310375.1. Lineage (NCBI taxonomy): Eukaryota > Metazoa > Mollusca > Gastropoda > Neogastropoda > Conidae > Conus > Conus canariensis. Next base: position 583,511 of record CM065737.1, read on the forward strand.
GCAGCCTGAATTCATGAAGATAGATTAAGCTCAAAAACTAGCATAGTACTGCCCATGCATACACAAAGTTACACGCGAACGTTCACACACACACACACACACACACACACACACACACACACACACACACACACACACACACACAAGCACGCACGCACGCTCGCACACACACACACACACACACACACACACACACACACACACACACACACACACACACACACACACACACACACGGCACGCTGCCAGTTTTGGAGTCTTAGTGATAACAAATTTAGAGACAGATTCTAAAAAGTATTAAATGAATTTCACAATCCCATTATTACGACATCCTCCCGTTAGATCTTACTCCATATGTGATGGAGAAAAATTAAATTATAGAACAAGAACTAGCAAGACGACGGAGAGCTTAAACAAGATGTGATAAACTCCATTAATGACGTTGAGCACTGTCAGCCGCGAAATCGCGTCCTGCCCGGTAAAAACTCACGAAAACGGCCCTGCTCAATCAGATTATTACTGTCTGGGTGGGGAACACCCATGGAGACGACTGCAGCATTTGTTCGGATCAATATTTCACATTTCTGAAGGGGGTTGGGGACTACTGTAAACGAAAAGACATTCCGATTACGTAAGACAGCAAAAGCCGCAAATGATATCTGCCACAAGAAACGCCTCACGCCACAAACAGATAATCCTATTAGATCAATGTAGTGCCTCAATGCTGCGTTGATTCCCCCAGACACATACAGCAACAGAAAGGGGGGAGTTCTCAACAACGACTTGGAATACAACATGGAGTATGTAAAGAGTATGAGGGGCTATTTTACTATTATAATTGATATTGAAATTTCTGGGAAGCGTATGACTTAAGCTAATAATTATGCACTTAATAACAGTGATTCATCTGATTTCTTTGAAGTGTTTCACTAGACATGACTACTGGGGACGAAAGAGAACAAAAAAAAGAAAAGAGAAAAAGAGAAATAAAAAAAATACCCTCGAAATGGGACCCAGAGAAGTATTGTCGTTAACATCCGAAACAACCAGTCTATAGCAGTCCTGCACCACCCTTGGAAGCCTGCGTTGTGTTGACATAGGGAGCAGGCACGCACTGGCCATCTGCATGACCCTTGGAAGCCTGCGTTGTGTTGACATAGGGTGCAGGCACGCACTGGCAATCTGCATCACCCCTGGAAGCCTGCGTTGTGTTGACATAGGGAGCAGGCACGCACTGGCCATCTGCGTGACCCTTGGAAGCCTGCGTTGTGTTGACATAGGGTGCAGGCACGCACTGGCCATCTGCGTGACCCTTGGAAGCCTGCGCTGTGTTGACATAGGGTGCAGGCACGCACTGGCCATCTGCATGACCCTTGGAAGCCTGCGCTGTGTTGACATAGGGAGCAGGCACGCACTGGCCATCTGCACCACCCCTGGAAGCTTGCACTGTGTTGACATAGAGAGCAGGCACGCACTGGCCATCTGCATGACCCTTGGAAGCCTGCGCTGTGTTGACGTAGGGTGCAGGCACGCACTGGCCATCTGCATGACCCTTGGAAGCCTGCGCTGTGTTGACGTAGGGAGCAGGCACGCACTGGCCATCTGCATGACCCTTGGAAGCCTGCGTTGTGTTGACATAGGGTGCAGGCACGCACTGGCCATCTGCATCACCCTGGAAGCCTGCGTTGTGTTGACATAGGGAGCAGGCACGCACTGGCCATCTGCGTGACCCTTGGAAGCCTGCGTTGTGTTGACATAGGGTGCAGGCACGCACTGGCCATCTGCGTGGCCCTTGGAAGCCTGCGCTGTGTTGACATAGGGTGCAGGCACGCACTGGCCATCTGCATGACCCTTGGAAGCCTGCGCTGTGTTGACATAGGGAGCAGGCACGCACTGGCCATCTGCACCACCCCTGGAAGCTTGCACTGTGTTGACATAGAGAGCAGGCACGCACTGGCCATCTGCATGACCCTTGGAAGCCTGCGCTGTGTTGACGTAGGGTGCAGGCACGCACTGGCCATCTGCATGACCCTTGGAAGCCTGTGCTGTGTTGACGTAGGGAGCAGGCACGCACTGGCCATCTGCGTGACCCTTGGAAGCCTGCGTTGTGTTGACATAGGGTGCAGGCATGCACTGGCCATCTGCGTGACCCTTGGAAGCCTGCGCTGTGTTGACGTAGGGAGCAGGCACGCACTGGCCATCTGCGTGACCCTTGGAAGCCTGCGTTGTGTTGACATAGGGTGCAGGCACGCACTGGCCATCTGCGTGACCCTTGGAAGCCTGCGCTGTGTTGACATAGGGTGCAGGCACGCACTGGCCATCTGCATGACCCTTGGAAGCCTGCACTGTGTTGACATAGGGAGCAGGCACGCACTGGCCATCTGCACCACCCCTGGAAGCTTGCACTGTGTTGACATAGAGAGCAGGCACGCACTGGCCATCTGCATGACCCTTGGAAGCCTGCGCTGTGTTGACGTAGGGTGCAGGCACGCACTGGCCATCTGCATGACCCTTGGAAGCCTGCACTGTGTTGACATAGGGTGCAGGCACGCACTGGCCATCTGCATGACCCTTGGAAGCCTGCGTTGTGTTGACATAGGGTGTAGGCACGCACTGGCCATCTGCACCACCCCTGGAAGCTTGCACTGTGTTGACATAGAGAGCAGGCACGCACTGGCCATCTGCATGACCCTTGGAAGCCTGCGCTGTGTTGACGTAGGGAGGAGGCACGCACTGGCCATCTGCATGACCCTTGGAAGCCTGCGCTGTGTTGACATAGGGTGCAGGCACGCACTGGCCATCTGCATGACCTGCGCTGTGTTGACATAGGGAGCAGGCACGCACTGGCCATCTACATGACCTGCGCTGTGTTGACATAGGGAGCAGGCATGCACTGGCCATCTGCATGACCCTTGGAAGCCTGCACTGTGTTGACATAGGAACAGGCACGCACTGGGCATTCCATTAAGACACAGGGGACATAACTGCTCCCTGACAGACGCCATTGTGTGGTGACCACTGGAGAATGACACTACAAAACCTCCAATGGATCGTCACCATGGACATGTCGGCCCGCATGGCTGCCGGACCCACCGGCAAAAAAATCACCATCAAGCAAACTGCTGCTCGCATCCCGCAGCATCATTGGTTGCTGTTTGACTGATAGTAGCTGAGATGTTTCTATGTAGTTCACCATCAAGCAAACTGCTGCGCGCATCTGCAGCATCATTGGTTGCTGTTTGACTGATAGTAGCTGAGATGTTTCTATGTAGTTCTGGACCCAGGGAAGGTGTCTTTCAGTTCAGGCGTGCGCCCTGTACGAGACAAATACTGCATACAATAATGGAAAACTACTGTTTGGTGGATGTTTAGACAGAAACTCAATGCTGACGTGAGACGGTTTACTTAGAAACGACTGAATTCTACAAGGCAGGGATGATTAAATCACTTTCATCTAAAAACAGTAATGTTGATCATCTTATAATGGATCCAGTTGTCGCTCAGATCAGTTTCGTTGTATCATTGTAACTGAAAATTGCTAGTGTTAATTAAAGCATCATACTGGAAATGTAATAATGCAATTTGAAAGACATGCACAGATTGACGCGATCAAGAGTGAATTACTAATAAAGAAGCAGAATAAGAAATCATTGTGAATATCAGCCAGAACGTTAGAAATGTGTCCGGTGACTGTTTAGAACTTCAAATACTGGGTCATTGATTCTTCAAATCATTGTCGTTAAGAAATAGATGTTAAACTTTACTACATAGGACATTCAAAATTGATTTAAAAAAAAAAAAAAAGCAGAAGAAGAAGGAGAAGAAGTATTAACAGCACAGACATCAGAGCCAGAACACAGAATTAACACTATCAACGTGCAGACATTAGAAAAAGATTGCAAGCGGTAAAAAAAAAAAAAAAAAAAAAAAAAAAAAAGGAGAGCTAAATGGATTCAGGAACGACAACTTAAAAACTCAAAATATTCCGCA
>CM065737.1:592500-617500 GCA_033310375.1 Conus canariensis
ACTGTCCTCAACTGCCGAACACACCAGCTAGGGGCAATCCTGTACTGTCCGTCAACTGCCGAACAACCAGCTAGGGGCAATCCTGTACTGTCCTCAACTACCGAACATACCAGCAAGGGGCAATCCTGTACGTCATTAACTGCCGAACAGACCAGCTAGGGGCGGGACAGACAAGTACTGTCCTCAACTACCGAACAGACCAGCTAGGGGCAATCCTGTACTGTCCTCAACTGCCGAACAGACCAGCTAGGTGCAATCCTGTACTGTCCTCAACTGCCGAACACGACCAGCTAGGGGCAATCCTGTACTGTCCTCAACTGCCGAACAGACCAGCTAGGGGCAATCCTGTACTGTCCTCAACTGCTGAACAGACCAGCTAGGGGCAATCCTGTACTGTCCTCAACTGCTGAACAAACCAGCTAGGGGCGGGACAGACAAGTACTGTCCTCAACTACCGAACAGACCAGCTAGGGGCAATCCTGTACTGTCTTCAACTGCCGAACAGACCAGCTAGGGGCAATCCTGTACTGTCCTCAACTGCCGAACAAACCAGCTAGGGGCGGGACAGACAAGTACTGCCCTCAACTGCCGAACAAACCAGCTAGGGGCGGGACAGAGAGAAGTACTGTCCTCAACTGCTGAACATATCAGCTAGGGGCGGGACAGAGAAGTACTCTCCTCAACTGCCGAACATACCAGCTAGGGGCGGGACAGAGAGAAGTACTGTCCCCAATTGCCGAACATACCAGCTAGGGGCGGGACAGACAAGTACTGTCCTCAACTGCCGAACATACCAGCTAGGGGCGGGACAGAGGAGTACTGTTCTCAACTGCTGAACATACCAGCTAGGGGCGGGACAGAGAGAAGTACTGTCCTCAACTGCTGAACATACCAGCTAGCGGCGGGACAGAGAAGTATTGTCCTCAACTGCCGAACATACCAGCTAGGGGCGGGACAGACAAGTACTGTCCTCAACTGCTGAACATACCAGCTAGGGGCGGGACAGAGAGAAGTACTGTCCTCAACTGCTGAACATACCAGCTAGGGGCGGGACAGAAAGAAGTACTGTCCTCAACTGCCGAACATACCAGCTAGAGGCGGGACAGAAAGAAGTACTGTCCTCAACTGCCGAACATACCAGCTAGAGGCGGGAGACAGAATAGAAGTACTACGTTCCTCAACTGCCGAACATACCAGCTAGAGGCGGGACAGAGAGAAGTACTGTCCTCAACTGCCGAACATACCAGCTAGGGGCGGGACAGTCAAGTACTGTCCTCAACTGCCGAACATACCAGCTTAGGTCGGGACAGACAAGTACTGTCCTCAACTGCTGAACATACCAGCTAGGGGCGGGACAGACAAGTACTGTCTTCAACTGCCGAGCATACCAGCTAGGGGCGGGACAGAGAGAAGTACTGTCCTCAACTGCCGAACATACCAGCTAGAGGCGGGACAGAGAGAAGTACTGTCCTCAACTACCGAACATACCAGCTAGGAGCAATCCTGTACTGTCCTCAGCTGCCGAACATACCAGCTAGAGGCGGGACAGAGAAGTACTGTCCTCAACTACCGAACATACCAGCAGGGAGCGGGACAGAGAGAAGTACTGTCCTCAGCTGCCGTACATACCAGCTAGGGGCAATCCTGCACCACCCTTGGGTTCTTTTCAACTAACGCAAGGCCAAACTCAAGGATGTTGTCGTTTTGATTGGGCGAAAGTCCACAGTTCGAAAATCCACAGTTCGAAAGTCCACAGGAGGAAAGTCGACGGAACCTAAAAGTATTTATACTGTAAGAGCTACCGGCATTCCTACGATGGGCTCTCAAATCCTGATTGGTCATCACCACAAACTCGACAATGCAATACCAATGATCTTCCATGAGTTCGCCAAACCTACTTGCTTCTGTACTGGAATGACGTGGCAAAGGAACATCTGCGTATGCCCGTTGATTGATTCAAGTTTTACGTTTTAAGCAAAATATCCCAGCCGACTTCTTACATCCTTTTCACATCATGAACAAGTGAGACCATCGAAAACAAATACACCCTGAAAGAGAAACAAACAAGAAAAACGGTCTATGACATAGTAGCTACACTACTGATATCTTACGGCATTACAAATCAGGCTGTACTGAAAGCGCCTCGCACTACCCTTAGTCTAACGCATAAGAAATAGCGAAAAACGTTTCACAGGAAAAGTCACACTGGCAGACACTGTAGTACGGACATATGCTGTTACCTACTCTAGACAGTGCGTACAATGTTCACTGTGCAATCACCAGATCACACACACAGAAAGCTGGCTTGTAATAAACTCTTATTGATGACAATAGTGTATAGACATTTTGAAAACAAAGACAGGAGAATGGTCATACAAAATTCAGTTGAAGACAACATAAAAAAGCAACTAAAAATAACTTTGAAAAGAAAACAAAGTCGAAAAGGGAAACAAAGCAAAAAAAAGCAAGAGAGAGAGAGAGAGAGAGAGAGAGAGAGAGAGAGAAGAGAGAGAGAGAGAGAGAGAGAGAGACAGACAGACAGACAGACAGACAGACAGACAGACAGACAGAGAATTTGCTAGCGTAGAATTTCAGGATGGCGGGAGAGGTGTTTGAACTGAATTAAGTGATTATTTTCTTGATTCATTTGCGAACTGACTGCATTAGAGTGACTGATCGGTCGTTTGATTCACTGATTGAAAATATTCCTGACACGTTGCAGAACACGCTCATCATGAACCTGGTCAACATACCCGCCGTGACGTCACTCCTCCTGGTCCTGTTCTCACTGTCCCGTGCGGCTCCTCCTGACGTCACCAAGACGTCAGCGTCTGATGTCAGCGGTGACGAAGGCGTCTACGATGACTCGGAGATGGCAAAGCGTCTAAGCAGTTTTGTCCGGATAGGACGACCCAGCTCTTTTGTTCGCATCGGCCGAGGCAGCCATTTCGTTCGAATTGGTAAGTTCTGACGAAAGCCTTCATTGAGCAGTAAGGCCTAGGAGGTAAGGCTTTGAATTCATAGACCACAACCCACATATGTTCTTAAGATTGTGCGGTTCGCATGTGTCTTGGATAAGAGTTTCATGTTGTTATTTTTTTTGTTGTTATTAACCCTTTTAAGCTTTCAATACAAAAAAATGCAGTCAAATAGCTTCTCTCTCTCTCTCTCTCCTCTCTCTCTCTCTCTCTCTCTCTCTCTCTCTCTCTAGCTCGCGCGCGTACACGTATGCACACACGCACGCATGCACGCTCACACACATACACACAAACACGCGCGCGCGCGCACGCACACACACACACACACACACACACACACACACACACACACACACACACACACACACACATACACACACACACTGCGCATGATCGAAAACAATACCCTCCAAAAAGTCTACGACAAAGTGCACTATAAAAAAGAAATATTACCTTTGCTTTTTTTTTCCATGTGGATTGTGGAGACAATTTCTTCTTCAGTAAACTGCGATTTTAGCGTTATTTGAGCAATTCGAAATCGATCGGCTCGCGCTTGAAAAGGAAATGGAATACTTTTCATAAATTTGTATTAGAAATGAAAGTTAAACCAGCCGCCGTTGCGCACTGGTCAACGTCGCGGATTTCCACCTTGGGGGGGGGGGGGGGGAGTCATGGGTTCGATTGCCATCAAAGCCTCTTCTCTGTGGGATTTTATTTCCCGATCGGCTCCTGCCCGGGCTTGAGGTTGTCGTGGGCTGAATTATAAAGACTGGATCCACCCAATCGAATTTCGTTCACTTCATAAAATCATCTCTCCCAATGTCACTCAAATTTTCTGACCAGTCCTGCAGGTGTCTGTATCTTTCGAGTCTGGTTGAAGCCAGGAAATGAGAGTGGGCGTAGAACTCAGTTCAGTTATGCAGTCTCAGACAGGGAGAAAACTCAACAGGCTCATCTTGCTCATTCTCATAGATTCTGTAGCCCCTGACGCTGTGCTCTCATGGTGACCTCGGTTTGGATGTCCTCCCCACATCTGTGCCCTGATGTGACTTTGTGTCGGGGTGCAGTATCGCTTTCATGAGGACTGTCTTTGAACGGACATGGTGGCTTTCCAGAAGGGAATGCCTACTCACGCTGGCTTCGCAGCAAAGCCATTATTTTCCTCGGTGGGGATCTTAGTAGATAGTGTCCTGCGTGTCCTTTATCAGAACAGGTACCGCCGAAAACTACCGAAGTGACTCCGTGGTAGTGCAATGTCTCCTCTGAGGGGTCGCCTCATGACGATTTGACATTGATTGCTCTCTGTTGATTGCCGGTGCTGGGACCGCCGCGAGGCACGCCAGGTGTGGCTGCGGAGGCTCAGAAGGGACGAGCGGCTTGGGGATAATCTAAAGTGACATAGAAGATGAAACAGAAAAAAATATAAAACTAAAAGAGCAATTGCCAAGTAGGGGTGCACAGACCTCTGCCAAGGCCGCACAAAAATGTTGATTACCCTGTTGGGTCAGTTAATGACAGATGGGTACCCTGTTGGGTCAGTTAATGACAGATAGGTACCCTATTGGGTCAGTTAATGACAGATGGGTACCCTGTTGGGTCAGTTAATGACAGATGGGTACCCTGTTGGGTCAGTTAATGACAGATGGGTACCCTGTTGGGTCAGTTAATGACAGATGGGTACCCTGTTGGGTCAGTTCATGACAGATTTTTTTTTCGCTGGGGAAGGCATTTGATCGTAAATACAATACAATGCAGTACAATACAGTACGATACATTATAACACAATACATACCATACCAAACAAAAGAATACAATAAAATGCAGCAAAATTCAAAACAATACGGTAAAATCTTCTAACCCCTCTGACGGAAGTGTCTCATGAAGAAATGTCCAACAACGATCAGTTTTTGTTCATTTATTTGTGATGTTGTCCCCCCCCCCCCCCCCCCCCCCCCCCCCCTCAACCCTCCCCTCCCTTCCCGTTTTCGCAACGACCCGTTCCCTTCTTGACTCGCACCGTGGCCTGTCTCTGGACATGACTGATTGCTGGTCCATGGTTTGTTTGGCTGTTTTGTGTTTTAACTGAAAGGGCCCCAGTGAGAGACTCCAGCGGTGACGCGAGGCTAAAATAACTGGATCCGATTACCGTTTCACCTGGGGGTAGAAGGGGAGAAAATCAGGCCTGTCAGACTGACGGATCTGTCTATCCCTGTGGCTAATTGTCTCCCTTTCCTGCCCCCTCTGTGTGTGTGTGTGTGTGTGTGTGTGTGTGTGTGTGTGTGTGTGTGTGTGTGTGATAGTCTAGCCAGCTAAATGACTGAACACTCGTAAGGGTTGAGTGATAGGTAGACCGTAACTGCGTCACATCCGGGCACCGGTGTTACAAAGCCTCCTACCCCTCCATTTCACAAACCCCTCTTCTTTTCCGTCTGTCTTTCTCTCTGACTTTGTGTGTGTGTGTGTGTGTGTGTGTGTGTGTGTGTGTGTGTGTGTTCGTTCGTTCTCTTCTCTCTCTCTCTCTCTCTCTCTCTCTCTCTCTCTCTCTCACACATCGCCTCAGGGCATTCTACTACATGATTAAAACCCCCTGGCTCATCCAGTTCGGTGTTCAGTACCAGCGAACCATCATCGTCCACGACCTGTGTTCCTGAGGAAGGTCCTGGAAACACTCGTCTCTGTCCTCTGTCACACAGGGCGCCCCGGGAACTTTGTGCGCATTGGCCGCGCCTATGAAGGGGACCTGGATGATCTGGGCTACGACTCGCAGGCCGCTGACTACGGGCGGACAAGAGAGCCTCACGATTCGTCCGCATCGGCAAAGCTTCCAGGCGAGTCCTACCGAACCCATGCAGGGTCAAACTTCTGAGTCTGCTGCTGATACAACTTCATCTACTACTACTACTACTACTACTACTACTACTACTACCACCACCACCACTACTTCTACGACTGCCGCTGCTGCTGTTGCTGCCGCTACTATAAGTACCACTAGTACTAATACTGCAATTACTATTATTTCTACTATTACCACCACCACCACCACTACCACTACTACTACTATTTCCACTACTACCACTATAACTACAACTACTAACTACAACTACTACTTCTACTACTACTACTACTACTACTACTACTACTACTACTACTACTACTTTTATAGGATGTTTAAATTCGATAGACGTAAGCCTTTCTCGATCTAAAAGGCTTCAAAATGAACAGAAGCGATTTTTTTTTTTTAAGTATACACAACCAAATATAATTATGTACGGACTCAGAGAGAGAGAGAGAGAGAGAGAGAGAGAGAGAGAGAGAGAGAGAGAGAGATTTTGAGTTTCAAAACCATCGACATATACAGTCCTGATGCTAACACGGGCATTGCAACTATTTTTCGGTGATATTCAAATGAAACACTACACTCAAGAGGATACGAAGTAAATTCAACACTGACATAACAGACGATGAAAGTCACAAACACTCCTAACCAGAATGAAGACACAGCCAGGTGGTAGTCTTCATAACATACAGTGTACTAGAAAAGCACTTCCCTGAGACACGTTTTTCTGTCAACTGAACGAAGACACACTCCCGAACTAAGACTCAACATGCAGGGTATTCACGCGCTTCCAGACTTGGTCAAGACAAACAACCGAAAGACATACAGCAAAATAGACCATCCCACAAAATCACGTACATCAGAAAATGCCAACCTCAGGACTAGACTTAGAAATTAAAAACACAGAGAAGACAGACAAGACAGAGAGAGAGAGAGAGAGAGAGAGAGAGAGAGAGAGAGAGAGAGAGAGAGAGAGAGAGAGAGAGAATTCTGAATTCTGAATTCTGAAGAATTTATACAGAAAAAAAGATCTTAACAAGTGCCAATAACAACACACAGAAACGGAATTGGGATAAAAACAAATGAAGTATATTCTTGAGACATTAGTATGTGTGTGTGTGTGTGTGTGTGTGTGTGTGTGTGTGTGTGTGTGAGAGAGAGAGAGAGAGAGAGAGAAGAGAGAGACAGAGACAGAGAGACAGAGACAGAGAGAAAGAGAGAGAGAATTTTAAAATCATGTTTTCCATATGATGTGTGGACGCTGGAATTGTTCCACTTTTATTTTTTCTTGAGCTTTTTGCGACATAATTGTACACTTATTTTCTACAAGCATCGCAGCGTAAAGGTGTACACTGTTGTTGGGAACTGGCAGCCATAAGTTGCCGCATTTCTTGGTTATTGACATACAACATTGCTTGTCTCATTTAGATTTTATTTATCATTAGCTTCGTCAAGGCTCTGGTTTGTTCAGGTTGTACCGTTCATGGTTTATCTGTATTCGTGCATTGCTAGTGAAATACTCAGGTGTATAATTTTGTCACTTTCGCTTCCATTATTGAAACTCTCTCTCTCTCTCTCTCTCTCTCTCTCTCTCTCTCTCTCTCTCTCTCTCTCTCTCTCTCTCTCCTCTGTTTTCACCTTTCCTTCACCTTAAACATCCCCCACACTGTTGAGCTGATTCCCCCAGCCTCCCCCCTCTCTCCGTGCCCCCCACCCCACCCCCACCCCCCACCCCCAGCCCCCACCCCCCCTCCCCATCCCCTCCGTCCATTTTTTTTTAACTTAACGCCAGCTTTTCATCCTGAACTTGATAATCATTTCAAAGTGTCCTTCATAATGAGCAGGAGTCTTTGAGTCTCTACGTTTGGTTGCAGGTTCGTGAGAATCGGCAAGTCGGGAGAGATGGTATTGCCGGAAGACAAACGCATGTCGTCCTTTGTGCGCATCGGCCGAGGAGGAGACCCTTACGCCGACCTCTACAGCGACGACTTCAACAAACGTCTGTCGTCCTTCGTGCGGATAGGCAGGAGTCCCTCGGCCTTCGATCGCTCTGGCGCCATGGACGCTTCTGACGACTCCGGCATCCCCAAGGCATAGAGAAGTGACGTCTTAGCACGGCCTGGGGCGCCTACACATGGAGCAGACATACAACAGGAAAGATCTGGGGCTGGGTTACCTCTCCTGAAAGACTACGCAAGGATCCGTGTGTGTAGGTTCGACCTTACCTCACATGTATGGAAAGACGCTTCTAAAGGGAATACAGATTGCAGGTCGATCTCCAAAGATTGAACGTATATCAACAGATTAGATATCCTGTGATGTTTCATGAAGTGTTAGGATATACATTTACGCATCTATTTGTTGCAGAAAAATTGGCAATGTTACAATATGATTATTTATAGATTTTTTGGTTTTTAAAAGTTTTGTTTCAACTTCTTATACCGGCCTGACCAGCCATAGTTTTAACAAAAATATTAAACAAAATCGTCAGTAGTACACTTGTCACTCAGTTACTCAATCATGTACCCTAATGTACACAGGAAAAGGAGTCTGTCATAAAATGGTATTAAATGGTATTACTAACTTACAAGAATTCTTCTTGGAGAGAGAGAAGAGAGAGAGAGAGAGAGAGAGAGAGAGAGAGAGGAGAGAGAGAGAGAGAGAGAGAGTTTAAAGTTCAAAATCTTTTGATGTCTGGGCAAGTGTTTACGTGTAATCCAACATGAAGCAGTTTTTTACTGTATTGTTTTGTAATATTTTGTGAACGCGATTCACAGTTTTATGTTCATTTATAGAACTAGTTAACGCTATCATTTCTACTGTTTATAATGGCAAGTGAAGCACACAAGTTATCTACTTAGAAAATGAAGAATTGTGCATAAACGTGTAATGTATACTCTGTCTCAGAAAGAAAGAAAGAAAATCTTGAATCATTTTATTGGGATGAGTATCCCAAGGAAAGATTGTTAGCCACATTGATTTTTAAAATGAACAGCGTTGGGTTGAAAACTGCGCATCCTTGAAGCAAAGATGTGTTTAAGTAAATAAGTAAAGTAAATAAAGCCATACAGACAGGTTTAGGATTGACTAGGAATAGTGTTTAATCAGAACGGTAGACGTCATTTTGAAATAAATCTGAAGTGGAGACAGACGCCTTGATAGACTTACTTCGACGATCACGATTTAAGTCAAAATGCTATCGTGTCTGAATCCGAGGAAAAACACATGCCCGCCATGTGTCAAAATATTCAGAATTCACTCTGCAGTTTCAGGTCCAGAAAAAATCAATGTTTCTTGAAGTGAAAAATGTACGGACTGCCGATAATATTTTCTTTATTAATATCACCAGTTCCCACTGATCACACCATGGCAGGTACAAAATGTTGACGTGGAGTCTTTCATGGGTTAATTAGGCCAAATTACTTTCGTTTGAAAATTTAAAATGAAATTGATTCCGACTGCTTAGAAACTGTGTAAATTCCTTAAATATAGCAATTATTATTAAATGCACATATACGAAGTTTGAACCACAATCTTGATTTACACTCTCTTACTGATTAACTTCCACGTAGGGCAATAGCACCACATCGATTTGAAAATCTTACTTGAAAGTGTCTCGGTTCGTACACTTTGGGATGCTCTCTCTCTCTCTCTCTCTCTCTCTCTCTCTCTCTCTCTCTCTCTCTCTCTCTCTCTCTCTCTCTCTCTCTGTGGGTGTGTGTGTGAGTGTGTTGCGTATTTCTGTGTCTGTGTCCGTGTGTTCGCGCTTGCACGCTCTGTCTTCTTCCTATTCGGTCTAATCTTCTCAACACTTTCATTCGTCTTTGATCTATCTTTCCTTTGGAATCTTAAAATCTGTTCACATTTCTTTTCAACGATACTAGATGTTGAATCAATCCTGCACCTTCAGTCAGTATACTTATGGCAATAAAATCTCATTAAAATCATCAAATACAAAACGTGACGTTTTCATTTCTTGAGTTACATGTTTAAAACTTTTGTCATAATATGTGATTTCAGTAAAGATTAATCACGTGCGTGCGCGTGCGCGACCACACACGCACGCACACACACACACACACACACACACACACACACACACACACACACACAAACGCACGCACACACGCACGCACGCATGCAAGCACACACACACACACACACACACACACACACACACGCACGCACGCACGCACGCACGCACGCACGCACGCACGACACACACACACACACACACACACACACACGCACGCACGCACGCACGCACGCACGCACGCCACACACACACACACACACAAACACACACACACACACACACACACACACACACACACACACACACATGTGAAGAGGACATGAGGTGCCTATCTTTACATATGTGAATTGCACGCTGCTAAGGTTTGGATATGTATTCAATGGAGATCGAATAAACAATAATTCACTTGTTCAGAACATTTATTCCAGGAGCGCCACCATGGGCTAGGGTTCTGATGGTTTTAGAGACACTACGCCAGCAGATCATTTGAAACGACACTAAGTGGTTCTTGGCGTTATTTCTGCATTATTTATCATTATAAACTCTACTTTTGTTCTTCAGAAAACTACGCCGGTTCGAGTGTCATCATCTTGGATTCAGGGCTATGAAAAAGCGTGAAAATATTTACCTGCAGAATCACAATGAACAATTTACAAATAAGCAAAACAAACAACAACAACAACAAAAAAAAAAAACGAAGAACAAAAGATGGCCAACAGATCCCTCACTTACAAAATAAGTGGTGATACTTCTGCTCCCTTGTTTGTTTTGCTTGCTTCTGGTTGTTGAGTTCATTGTTGCTTTGACAATGACCTCAGAACATTTTGCAAGTGCTGTCAAAACATTGTGACACTGTAGAAGCCGGATAGATTACAAGACAAGACAACTAGGCAGTGTGTGTGTGTGTGTGTGTGTGTGTGTGTGTGTGTGTGTGTGTGTGTGTGTGTGTGTGTGTGTGTGCTGTGTGTGCGTGCTTGCGAGTGAAAGAGAGGAGGGAACGTCATGGTGAAGTTGCTGGGAAGGAGGAAAAAGAGGAGGAGGGAGAGTGGCAGGACGGATAGGGTCGAGAGGACACAAAGCAGGAACACAGGCACACATGAACATGAATAAGTACAACTCGAGAACATGTATAGCAGGATAACACACAAATAACCAGCCGCGCGCGAAGTGGTTAGCGTCGCGACTCGATGGACGGTCGGGGTTCAATTCCCATCAAGTATGTGGATTTTTCTCCCTGACCGCTCCTACCCAGAGTTGAGTTGCTACGGGCTCAGGTATGGGAAGACTGGGACCACACAGTCGAGTTATCATGTAGGATTCTTTTGTAGAGTGTTAAGAGTTGGTTCTAGCCAGATTGGGCAATAAGATCATTATTATGATATTATTACTTAATGGATGCGTCTCTGAGAGTGTTGCTCAAATTTCCTGACCAACACTACAGGTGTCTGTATCTCTCGGGCCTAGTGGACGGCAGGATATATTATGAAAGAAGCGTAGAGTACAGCCCTGTCACGCAGTCTCAGACCGAAATGGAAATCCGTAGCATCATCTTTATCATCCTCATTCTCATCGATCAGCAAAAAAATAGTCTCAAATTTGTGGCCCTTCATGCCCTGCTCTCATGGTGACCTCAATTTCGATGTCCTCTCCACGTCTGTGGCCTTGGTTTGGTTCCGTCGGGGTTACCGGTATCGGCGAGTCCATGGGGCTGTCGTTGGACGGACGTGGTGGCGCCCTCCATAGGGAGAGCTCACTCATGGCTGGCTCCGCGACTAAGCAATTATTGTCGTCAGTAGAGGGCTTAGTAGGTGGTGTCCTGCGTATGTTAGATCAGAACAGGCGCCACTGAACACCACCGAAGGGACTCGGCAGCATTGCAGTGTCTCTTCCGGTGGTTTGCCTTTTGACGACTTGACATTGACTGCTCCCTGTGGATTGCCGGTGCCGGAGCTGCGGCGGAGCCGACTGGACTGTGGCTGTGGACGGTGTGTCGGAATGAGCGGCGTGGATGCACTGCCACTGAGGTGGCACAGAAGTTGAGACAGCAAAAAAATAAATAAATAATATAAATAAATAAATACACAAATGAATAAATGCAATAATTCAGAAACTTGCGAACATACACGTACTATTTCCGTACACATTTTCCGCGTCTTTATCACATGCTAATCCCACCGCTCATATCGACTACCGCACGTGCCCACACACCCATGATCCGTTAGGCCTATGTTGCAGCTAAGAGAGCGTTATATGGTATTACTGACCATTAGAAGAAATGACATGGGTGACGAAGAGATAATGGCTGAGAAATGGCAAAGGAAGCAAAGTGCACCGAGGGATGCGGAAGCGTATCAGCAAACAGACAGGGTACATCTCTTTCCTTCCTTTTCCTGTTTAACCAACAGACAGGGTAACAATCCCCTTCCTTCCTTTTCCTGTTAACCAACAGACAGGGTACATCCCTTTCCTTCCTTTTCCTGTTTAACCAACAGACAGGGTACATCTCTTTCTTCCTTTTGTTTAACCAACAGACAGGGTACATCCTCTTCCTTCCTTTTCCTGTTTAACCAACAGACAGGGTACATCTCTTTCCTTCCTTTTCCTGTTTAACCAACAGACAGGGACATCTCTTTCCTTCCTTTTCCTGTTTAACCAACAGACAGGGGACATCTCTTTCCTTCCTTTTCCTGTTTAACCAACAGACAGGGACATCCCTTCCTTCCTTTTCCTGGTTAACCAACAGACAGGGTACATCCTTTCCTTCCTTTTCCTGTTTAACCAACAGACAGGGACATCTCTTTCCTTCCTTTTCCTTTTAACCAACAGACAGGGGACATCCTTTCCTTCCTTTTCCTGTTTAACCAACAACAGGGTACATCCTTTCCTTCCTTTTCCTTTTAACCAACAGACAGGGACATCTCTTTCCTTCCTTTTCCTTTTGTAACCAACAGACAGGGTACATCTCTTTCCTTCCTTTTCCTTTCTAACCAATAGACAGGGTACATCTCTTTCCTTCCTTTTCCTTTTAAACAACAGACAGGGTACATCTCTTTCCTTCCTTTTCCTTTCTAACCAACAGACAGGGTACATCTCTTTCCTTCCTTTTCCTTTCTAACCAACAGACAGGGTACATCTCTTTCCTTCCTTTTCCTTTCTAACCAATAGACGGGGTACATCTCTTTCCTTCCTTGTCCTTTTTAACCATCATCTTTTCTTCACCCTTACTATTTCTTCCTTTGTTTACGTGAATAATATCATGCTGTTGTTGCTTTATGTTTGATTAGTCATTCTCTTTTTTATTACTTATTTATTCATTATTTATATTTTTTCATTTAATCGTGTTTATTTTTCTGCCATATTTTTTCCTCGCTAGTCTTTTCAACCTGCTTAATTCCCTCTTTTCGTACCCTGTGTGTGTGTGTGTGTGTGTGTGTGTGTGTGTGTGTGTGTGTGTGTGTGTGTGTGTGTGTGTGTGTGTGTGTGTGTGATCTGTTCTGATCCCAACTCTTTCTCCTCTTGTTCCTCCCACATTCTGTCTGTTTGCAGCCCCTCCAGTTCATTTTACGTCAAAATGCTTGTGCAGTAATCGTGCACAATTTTTTTGGCAACATCAGCGGAGAAACGTCGCCCCTATGTGTGCTGTTGTTGTACTACTATGCCACTTGCGTATCAACGTTATTGAAAGTTGCCTCGGGTGGCTTCTCAACAATCACTGGTCGCACACCAACAGCCCCAAAGAGAACTGGTCAACGTCCCGTAGGACACGAAATAAAGAGAAAGCAGAGCCGAGATGGCCACAAGCTGCAGACAACAGTTAGCTGCGTCATGAAATAGTCCCTCACCTGGAACCCCCACAACAGACAACAGTTAGCCGCGTCATGAAATAGTCCCCCCCCCCCCCCCCCCCCCCCCCCGCACACACACCTTTGGAACCCCCACAACAGACAACAGTTAGCTGCGTCATGAAATAGTCCCTCACGTGGAACCCCCACAACAGACAAAAGTTAGCTGCGTCATGAAATAGTCCATCACTTCGAACTCCCACAACAGACAACAGTACAACAGTTAGTTGCATCATGAAATAGTCCATCCACCCCCCACCCCCCTTGGAACCCCCACAACAGACAACAGTTACCTGCGTCATGAAATAGTCCCTCACTTAGAATCTCCACAACAGACAGCAGTTAGCTGCGTCATGAAATAGTCCCTCACTTGGAACCCCTACAACAGACAACAGTTAGCTGCGTCATGAAATAGTCCCTCACCTGGAACCCCCACAACAGACAACAGTACAACAGTTAGCTGCGTCATGAAATAGTCCCTCACTTGGAACCCCCACAACAGACAACAGTACAACAGTTAGCTGCGTCATGAAATAGTCCCTCACTTAGAATCTCCACAACAGACAACAGTACAACAGTTAGCTGCGTCATGAAATAGTCCCTCCCTTGGAACCCCCACAACAGACAACAGTACAACAGTTAGCTGCATCATGAAATAGTCCCTGACTTGGAACCTCCCACAACAGACAACAGTACAACAGTTAGCTGCGTCATGAAATAGTCCCTGACTTGGAACCTCCCACAACAGAGTGGCTGCCCACAAGCCAGTCACTCACATGAAACACCACCAAGGCACTCAAGAGGTCACTTAAAGACCACCTGCACCTGGCCCTCATGGCAGACGTGAAAACCAGGGCTAAACTGGGCACCGGCTGGTTAACACGTGCCTGCACAGCACCATCGTGTAGGCTATTGACAGCCTGTTCCAATACTGGTGGCGAGCCATAAGCTGACAGACTCCGACTCTCCTGGTCAGCACAAATCCTTAAAGAAGTCTTTCTGTTTAACATGGATTCGGGTTATGTTCAGTGAACTGACCTGAATGTATGACGGCACGAAGCCGTGCCGTTTATTTCCCACGAGCACATGCAACCACACAGCCATCACGCCACACCTCAGACTTTAGTTAACCTGTGTGTGTGTGTGTGTGTGTGTGTGTGTGTGTGTGTGTGGTGTGTGCGTGCGTGCGTGCGTGCGTGCGTGCGTGCGTGCGTGCGTGACATCTATTAGTTAATGAGACTTAAAAATCAGGCTGAAACAACAAACCACACATTCCTCTCTCCCTCTCTGTCTCTGTCTCTGTCTCTCTCTCTCTCTCTCTCTCTCTCTCTCTCTCTCTCTCTCTCTCTCTCTCTCTCTCTCGGCATTGAAAATAAGCTCTCAATCAGCAAAGAAGGACTTTCTGGTTTTGTCGGATTCGCTGTCAGCTTTAGAGGCCATAGCTGGTCGCAACCTCCAGCATCCCGAACTTTTACACTTTTTTGAACTTTTTACCAAGTTGAAAGCGGATGGTTACAACATTATTCTGGCTTGGGTTCCTGGTCATGTTGGCATCGGAGGGAATGAAATGGTTGATCGTTTAGCCAAGAATGCCACAACAGAGAAACTGCCAAACATATCTATCCCCTACAAAGATCAAAAACCAAAAGTGAATGATTATGTCAGAGACCTCTGGCAGGAGGATTGGAATACACAGACGGATAACAAACTCTTTCAGATCCGTCCAAACCTAAAGGATTTTCTCTCATCTACATCTGGTGGTCGAAAAGAAGAAATGGTTCTATGCCGGCCGCACACCAGCCATTCGTATTTTACTCATTCATACCCATTAAAGAGTGAAGAAGCTCCGTGGTGCATTCCATGTCATGCGCCACTCACAATGAAACATATTCTTTTAGAGTGCTGGGACTTGCATGGTATGAGACACGAACATTTTACAGCAGATTCCATGAAATTCTTGTTCAGAGATGTTCCGCCTGATGCGATCTTTGAATTCTTGAAAGAGATTAACATTTTTCATCGGATCTGAGATTTTACAGTGGAAAGTTTTTAAACAAAATTTCGGGTGGGTTTTTAGATGTATTTTAAAGAGTTTTGTGAATGAATGACTTGTGAGTTGATTTTAACGTGGTGACAGCCTTAATATGGCCCCTTGCGGTCGGCTGGGCTATAAGCACATTACCTTACCTTACCTTTCTCTCTCTCTCACTCTGTGTGTGTGTGTGTGTATGTGTGTGTGTGTGGTGTGTGTGTGTGTGTGTGTGTGTGTGTGTGCGTGTGGTGTTGTGTGTTGTGTGTGTGTGTGTGTGTGTGGTGTGACATCTATTACCTACTCTACTACCATCAGGTAACCACAGCAAAGGTGCAACCCCCGTAGAAAGCACAAACAAAAGAAAAGAAAAGATGTTAAAAAGAAAAGAAAAAGGCCGACATCAGAGCATTACCACTGCAATGTTTCCACCCTTCAAAGTGATCGCCTAAGTGATCATTCTCAATCCAGTTTCGCTTCATACAAGTGCGCATATACACCGTATTAGACCAGCCATTGCTGTCTGAACGTGTACTTGCTGGAGGAGCTAAAGTCAAAGGCGACACACAAACCTGTTTTGCTCATTTTGCCTGTCTCAGGAAAGTTGGGCATGGAATTCTACCCAATACAATGTGTTACAACCAAATGGACAACTGTTGAGTGCAAGGAATTGGAACTCGCCGCTGCTGACTGTGAACTCGATGCTGTGCTGTTGAACTGAACAGGAACCCAAGTTAAGACCTTCTCTCTCCTCACGAACTCCGACGGCTCAAATTATCGCTCCGATTGTCGCCACGTACAAGCTTTGCCGGAGTGACAACCATATTGTCGGCCCTGCACAGATTCTAGGCGGCGACAATCTGTCTCTAATCTTGCTGTCGCCTCGACACGTGTGATCACCACATGCTGCGTCGTGATCATCGTGTTATGTCTGTCGTCCTGCCTGGTTTTGAGCGTCGAGCTATAGTCGAACTAATTTCAAGGGAAAATGTATAATACAAAATGCTTTTAACAATGAGCATACTACAGTTTGTAACTAATAATCTACCATTGTCGATATTTTGAGTCAAGGCACACTTCATGAGGTCACAGATGACTGTCACTAAATGAAGAAGTAGTCAGTTGGTAGAGCTCCAGGCTTCGGTTACAGATGACTGTCACTAAATGAAGACGTAGTCAGTTGGTAGAGCTCCAGGCTTCGGTTACAGATGACTGTCACTAAATGAAGACGTAGTCAGTTGGTAGAGCTCCAGGCTTCGGTTACAGATGACTGTCACTAAATGAAGACGTAGTCAGTTGGTAGAGCTCCAGGCTTCGGTTACAGATGACTGTCAGTAAATGAAACGTAGTCAGTGCAGCGCTAGGCTTCGTTACTTGACTGTCACTAATGGAGACGTAGTCAGCTGGTAGAGCGCTAGGCTTCGGTTCTAATGACTGAAGTTCGAGTCCCAAACAGTGTTAGCATGTTAACCTTGACATGGGGCCGGAATACCTCAGTTGGCAGAGCGCTGGACTCAAGATGAAGGCGATTCTGGGATACGGGGTTCGAATCTACGCAGGTACAGCGGATTTCTCCTTCTGAGTTAACATTTCCCCTATGTCCCTCGAACGAGACTATGTAAACGCACGCATAACATCTTGCACAAAAGTAAAAAAAATTCCATCACAAGATTTGGGAAAAGAAGGCTGGGTTGGCCGTTGATATGGATGACACGTATACACATAGCATGCACCGTTGGTATATGGATAATGAAAGAATTAGTCAGTAACTGATTTTAGACTGCATGAAAGGCGAAACGACTCTTCTTCAGTCGTCACCCTCCAGTCCGTTCTTCAGTCCGCTCTGCCTGGGTAGACAGCCCGTTGCGTAATGGAAAGCGTGAATTGTAAAGCTCTTACAGCTTGGTCTTTAACCGAAAATAGGCGCGCGCTATATTATATATATATATATCTCAGTGCTCTTTTGTAACTCTGGGTGTTCAGCATTCTTTCCTCAAACACACACACACACACACACACACACACACACACACACACACACACACACACACTCTCTCTCTCTCTCTCTCTCTCTCTCTCTCTCTCCACACACACACACACACACACACACACACACACACACACACAAAAGGGTGTAAAAGAGTGTGCACTCCCGGCACGTATTGTCGCCAAGGCAGCAGTGTACGCCAGAGCCATCACGTTCTGTACAGTGTCGCCGGTGACAATCTATGCAGTTACAGTTCGCACGGGGAGAAAACAGAGATCACCTAACGACCTCACTCAGTTTCAAAGTGAGGTGAGTGCAGGCGGAAACTGAACTAAACTTAAATGAAAAAAATACGAATCCGCCGGTCAAAATGGACAAACAATTGACAAGGCAAAACACGACGCGTTTCGACCTCTTTGGTCTTCTTTAGACGAGTCAAACAACATTCAGGACAATGAAAACGAAGAACAATCACGTATCTCCTAAAACTGGGTGCTCAATGGACGTTGAATGTCCATTTTACGCCCCGTTTAGGTTCAACGTCCATGCTGCGCCCCATTTGAGGAGATAAGCGATTGCTCTTCGTTTGGCTTGTCCAGAAGAAGAGTAAAGAGATCAACACGCGTCGTGTTTTATCTTGTCATTTGTTTGTCTCTTTGTCCGGCAGAGTAGTTTTCTGTGCTTCTTTTAAGTTAGTGACCTCAGTTACGATTTATACCCACACCTGGGCCCATGATGAGTTTGTGGCAACGTCGCCGATATCGGTTCATGGGTACAGTCGTTGGATGGACGTTCTGGTGCCCTCCGAATGGGAGGCGCTTATTCACGCTACCTCCTCCAATAAGCCAGCATTGTCAGAAGCAGGTTGAGCTGATGATGTCATGTGTGTGTTGGATCCAAACAGGGGCCATTAAGCACTGCCGGAATGCCTCATGGTGACTCAACCGCGGCTTGTTCAGGTTGTCTGCCGTGTTGGAGCCGCGACAGCACAAAGCTGAGTGTGGCTTTGTATAGGAGAGGCAGAATGAGTCGTGAGGAAATATTGCTTTTCAGGGACCGTGGACGCTGAGAGAGAAAACTAAACCTGAGATGAGCTATGCGGCTCATGTAGAACAGAAAAACACATTGGAAGGATCATTTAAGAGGATCTAGTGGTCTTGCTAAAACAGTCCCACAGGGAATGGCTAAAGGAGAGTGACGGGGAGGGGGAGATTTTTTTTTTAAAGCCAAACCAATGATGGACTGAGAACTTTGCAGAGTGCAGAAAAAGATCGGGGGTTGGATGACGAAAACAAAAACTGTGCAGAACGCACAGGGAGAACACTTGCAGAGATCCAGCCCTGTAAACGCAACAGACTGAATTGGAGGAATCTGCTGAACTATTCTTCAGTATGACCAAGTGTCTCCCCACAGAATTAAAAGAAGAAGAAGAAGAGGAGGAAGAAGAAAGCATTCACGTGGAAAAAGTGAAGTAGGGGTTTGGGGGTTTTGCGGTTTGTATGTGTGTTGGGGGGGGGGGGGGGGGGGGGAGGTAGGACTCGGACAAACAAACATAAAAAACAAAGATGCAATCAAACAAAAATCATGTTCTACAGGCAATCCTCTCCTCCCTGTCTTTCTTCGCGTGACTCAAACGTTTGCTCACTTTTGTGTGAATGGTACTCTGTCTTGTTAGAAGGTTTACAAGATCACCCCTGACTATGACAAGACAGGCGATGCCAGTAGTCTCAGCGCTGTGATTCGGTCACAATGGCCATCAAACAGGCAGACTCCTAATATCTACCAAAGCAAACTCATTAACTCCTAATAAACAGGCAGACTCCTAATATCTACCAAAGCAAACTCATTAACTCCTAATAAACAGGCAGACTCCTAATATCTACCAAAGCAAACTCATTAACTTAGAAATCCAAGTTGATCAGACACGTTTTATCAGGTCATAGGCCAATGTCTTCCTGATTTTCTTGAGCTGAGGAAAATTATCAATCCGGTCATACTTGTCAAAATGTCATATCAAACATCTGGCCTCATCAGATTATGTTACTACAATACTGCTCGTGCCAGTGTTTTCGACAATTATGTAGCGCCTATCCTCGGCTACAGACCAAGCTGTAGGCGATTTACAGTCTACACTGGTTTATACAACGGGCTGCCTACTTGGGTAGTGCTGACTGAAGAGCTGTCAGCTGGCGCTTCATTCAGTCGTTTCCCGTGTCATCCAGTCAATATCGTTCATTATCGTTCCCTCAATTTCCTTACTTTCTTCATTCTTTCCATTTCTCACGCAGGGTGCATGCTAGTGTAACGTGTCATCCATACCAACGACCAAACTGGCTTTCTCTTCCGAAAGTTGATGATGAGATTTTACGTGTGTGCAAGATGCTGTGCGTGCGTTCACACACGGAACCTCGGTTTATAGTCTCAATCGAAGGACGGTATGGAAAATGGAGTCAGAACCAATGTTAACTCCGAGGGAAAATCCCCCTGTACCGAAACGGCCCGGCGGAGATTCAAACCAGCAACCCCAGGATCACCAAGATTACGAGTCCGGCGCTCTACCACTGAGCTATTCCGGCCCCGACAGTCAGTTAAACAGCAGAGAAAGTCAAGTAATGCTGAACATGAGAGTCAACAGTACTGATCATGAAAAAAAAAACATAAAAAAGACAAAAACAAAAAAAAAGCATGTCCATACGTTTCCAGTGTGTTCGACTGACCTCCTGTGTCTAATATAAGCAAGGAGCAGTGGCACGTCGTCACTTGTATGGTTTTTGCCATTATTGAATTTTAGGCTAAGTATCTTTAAGCCATCTTGAAGTATCTGGTCAACAAGTGAATGCCTCTTACGGATACCGAAACGAAGATCGGAATATTTTGGTGCACGTGCATTTAGCCGCTCGGCTCTGTCTGTGTGCAACTAATTGTCAGTCAAGTTGGAAGATGCACATCGCTGCCAGGTAAAACAATTAAACAGAAAGCAATTATTAACTTACCAATCAGTCAGGATTTTCCCCACCAAGACAGACTGATGCTCTTTGGCTGTTCATTTTGAGTGAACGTGCAATGAGAGAGAGAGAGAGAGAGAGGAGAGAGAGAGAGAGAGAGAGAGAGAGAGAGAGACAGTGTGTGTGTGTGTGTGTGTGTGTGTGTGTGTGTGTGTGTGTGTGTGTGTGTGTGTGTGTGTGTGTGTGCACGCGCACTCGCACGCGCGCTGAAAAGGCTTAAGCAGTTAAAGAAACAGCAGACAAGTGCTACTAGTCAACGCATGCTGTCCTATTTTAAAATTAAGCCTCGGAGATATTCCCCTCTATCTATTTTTGAGCTGACTCCTAGCATGCTGGTATTATTATTATTATTTTATTTATTTATTTATTTATTTATTTTTTTTAAACATGGCTGCGTTTACCTCAAATGTGAGATTGAAGCGAGAGAAGGCTCTAATTTTCACATAGCGAACAACACCAGCAGCAAAGAACTGCTAGACAGTGCACTTTCAACGGGATCCTTGGTGTCCCCTATTTGGCTGTTCATGAGCACGGCGCTGGTTGCCGAGCTGTACAGTGTCTGTATGATCTTACCAACCTTTCCTCCACGTTGAAATGTCTGAGGACCTGCCACAACCCGTCATGCCAAACTCAATCGAAAGCTTTTTTTCAAGTCTACGAAGTTGTGAAAGAGGTCTCTCTGGTGTTGGAAGTGTTTTTCAATCATCAAGCAGCAGTTAAAATTCGCTCAACTGTGCTCTTTCCTGGTCGAAAGCACGCCTGTTCTTCTTCAAGCAGTTCCCCCGCCTGTTTGTTCAGCCGGTTCAGAATGATTCCTAACAGAACTTTACTGGGCTTGACAAATCACACTGATTGTTCTGTGCTTCTGAACAGACCTTTACTGGGCTGACAAATCACACTGATTGTTCTGTGCTTCTGAACAGACCTTTACTGGGCTGACAAATCACACTGATTGTTCTGTGGTTCTGAACAGACCTTTACTGGGCTTGACAAATCACACTGATTGTTCTGTGGTTCTGAACAGACCTTTACTGGGCTTGACAAATCACACTGATTGTTCTGTGGTTCTGAACAGACCTTTGCTGGGATGACAAATCACACTGATTGTTCCGTGGTTCTGAACAAACCTTTACTGGGCTTGACAAACCACACTGATTGTTCTGTGGTCTGAACAGACCTTTACTGGGCTTGACAAATTACACTGATTGTTCTGTGGTTCTGAACAGACATTCACTGGGCTTGACAATTCACACTGATTGTTCTGTGATTCTGACAATGTCTGGTGCTTCCTTTCTTTGGGATGGGAATAATCAAAGACTGCGTCCATTCTCAAGGCCACATATTGGTCTCCAATATCTGACAGAGCATAGTCAGCACTGTGATCATCTCGCCTCCATGCTGTAGCAATTCTGCGGGGATGTTGTCAATTTCTGGTGACCTTCCTCCTTTCAAGTAGCGAACTGCTTCTACCACGTCTTCTCTCAATAGTCGAAAAGGGTCTGGTTCTCTGGCTGTTAATTGGTTAGTCAACAAGCTGGTGTCGGGTCAGAGCGGGTAACTGTACAACTTCCTGCAATACACTGCCCATGTTTTCATGATCTCGGTGTTCTCAGTCAGTACATTGCCAGCATCATCCTCGATCACTGACGACTTGTTCTGCTCAGTTTTGGCAAGCATCCTCAAGGTGTTGTTGGCCTTTTTGGTGTTCTCGTGCTCCATGTCTTGTTCAATTGACTTGCACTGGTCTAGTATCCAATTTTCTTCTGCCTGAATCATTTTCTTCCGTATTTCCTTGTTCTTCTGTGTGTAGTTGTTGGATGCTGCTTGGTTGGAGAACCTGGCGGCCTTTAGTACTCTCCTTTCGTGGCAGAGGTCAAGGATGTCATTTGTGATCCAAGGCTCGACCTTCTTCCCCTGTCTGCCTAGCACTTCCTCAGCTGTTTCATGAAGTACGCCATTGAATTTCTCGGTCAGGGTGTCGACACCTGCATCCATAACATGCAGATATCAACGCCCTGACATGTTGCTGCACTACAGTATTAACTTTCTGTAAAACAAACCCAGTTTGCTCTGTTATTTGGGCTGTTCATCCCATACAACAGGGGCCATAACTTTCCAACAAATCGGGCCGACACAAACCATACAGTGGTTTGCTGCATTGCGCATCTTTTATGCGCTTCTGGTTAGTCTGCGTGAAGGTTGGGTAGGTGGACAAACTGAAATACACAACCGAAAAAGGATTTGAATATGTCATTTGATGGTATATTGTGAATCATTTTGACACAGAAAGCGCTGTTAAGATATTCTGTCATTACTGAGAATAGAATGTAGTGTTTACATATGGGGAATTATTGATGTATCTGCAAAGCATGACGAATATCAATAATGGCGTTACTCACTTTTCATAAATTTGTTTTTTGTACAGGCATCATGGTAACAACGCATCTGTCATTGCCTGTTTCACTTTCAGTAGAAGGGTGATTTCTTTTTCTATCCTGTGGGAAGCGCTTTAAGCCTGACTGTATTTTTCGGGGAAGTTCCTCTCCATAAAATATCCATTACTATCATTATAAGGAAATATCACTCTCTTTCTCTCTCTATGTTTATTAACAAAACTCGCAACGGAAAAAAATCTCTTCGCTTTGCTCATGTTTTCATCTCAAAATTATCAAAGTAGTCTACATCGTCTAGGTCCAAGTTGTCATCTCTCTGTTTGCAGAAGCACCCTAACCGTTTCTCATTCCAGGCCAACCATTAGTTCATTAAAACACGCTCACAACGACACGTCTCTTCTCCCTCTGTCCACCTCCACATCCTCCTTGTCCCTCAAGGAATTCAAAAACCTCTTGTCCGTGTTGTTATACCCATGTTTACTGTTGTTGTACCCATGTTCACTGTTGTTGTACTCATGTTCACTGTTGTTGTACCCATGTTCACTGTTGTGGTACCCATGTTTACTGCTGTTGTACCCATGTTTACTGCTGTTATGCCCATGTTTACTGTTGTTATGCCCATGTTTACTGTTATTTTACCCATGTTTACTGTTGTTATGCCCATGTTTACTGTTGTTGTACCCATGTTCACTGTTGTTATACCCATGTTTACTGTTGTTTGCCATGTTCTGTTGTTTCCCATGTTTCACTGTTGTTATGCCCATGTTTACTGTTGTTGCCCATGTTTACTGTTGTTATGCCCATGTTTACTGTTGTTGTACCCATGTTTACTGTTGTTATACCCATGTTTACTGTTGTTATGCCCATGTTCACTGTTGTTATACCCATGTTTACTGTTGTTGTACCCATGTTCACTGTTGTTATACCCATGTTTACTGTTGTTATGCCCATCTTTACTGTGTTATGCCCATGTTTACTGTTGTTATCCCATGTTTACTGTTGTTATACCATGTTTACTGTTGTTGTACCCATGTTCACTGTTGTTATACCCATGTTTACTGTTGTTATACCCATGTTTACTGTTGTTATGCCCATGTTCTGTTTTACTGTTTGTTGTACCCATGTGTTTACTGTTGATGTTTACGTTTTACCCATGTTGTCCCATGTTTGTGTATACCACTGTTTACTTGTTGTTGTACCCATGTTTCACTGTTGTGTTATACCCATGTTTGGTGTATGTTATTTACCCATTTGGTTTTTTACCATGTTTGTTGTACCCATGTTTACTGTTGCTATACCTATGTTTACTGTTGTTGTACCCATGTTTACTGTTGTTGTACTCATGTTTACTGTTGTTGTACCTGTGTTTATTGTTCTGTTGCTATACCCATGTTTACTGTTGTTATACTCATGTTTACTGTGTGTACCGTGTTTACTGTTGTTGTACCCTTGTTTACTGTTCTTGTACCCATGTTTACTGTTGTTGTACCCTTGTTTACTGTTGTTGTACCCTTGTTTACTGTTGTTGTACCCGTGTTTATTGTTGTTGTACCCATGTTTACTGTTGTTGTACCCGTGTTTATTGTTGTTGTACCCGTGTTTATTGTTGTATCCATGTTTACCGTTGTTGTACCCATGTTTACTGTTGTTGTACCCTTGTTTACTGTTGTTGTACCCGTGTTTATTGTTGTTGTACCCATGTTTACTGTTGTTGTACCCTTGTTTACTGTTGTTGTACCTGTGTTTATTGTTGTTGTACCCGTGTTTATTGTTGTATCCATGTTTACTGTTGTTGTACCCATGCTTACTGTTATTGTACCCTTGTTTACTTTTGCTTTTGTTGTAGCCTTGTTTACTGTTGTTGTACCCTTGTTTACTGTTGCTGTACCTTGTT
>CM065737.1:622500-632500 GCA_033310375.1 Conus canariensis
AATTTGAGCAACACTCTCAGAGACGCATCCATTTAGTGCATGAAACTCGACTGTGTGGTCCCAGTCTTCCTAACTGAGTCCGCAGCAAACTCAACTCTGGGTAGGAGCCGGTCGGGGCAGAAAAATCCCACATGGCTCCGATGGGAACCTAACCTGAGACCTCCCAGCTCCACGACGCTAACCACTTCGCCACGGCGGCTGGTACCTTGCGAGTTCTCGTGTCTATGAAACCTGTCTCTGCTCTCAAAGTGAACCACGTTTTAATTTCCTGCCATACCTATGTAAACACTTAGTTAATGTCAAAGTCTTTGGTGTTTGTAGGTTAAAAGGTTACGTCGCTGAGTTGATGTGGTGGCGCCCACAGATAAGATGAGGGCAGAGAAGGAGAGGGAGGGAAGGGGTGTGTGGAAAAGGGAGAATGCGGGAGGGAGAAAGTGGGGCTGGTTTATCTTAGCTCAATGACCAAGTTATCATTATCATTACTATGGGGTGGAGCAGATTGTGGTGGTGGTAGGGAGAGGGCTACGAGATCACTCCAGCCAAAGCTGAAGACTGGCAGAAAATGGAAAGTTCAGGAGGCAGTGGACCTGGCAGACGAAAGCTTCGACATCAAGAAAATAGGACACATGAACCAACGAACAGGGACAGATATCAGCAGAAACGCTGCGGATGACAAAGGCAAAAGTTAAAGCAAAGAAAGACATGGCAATACAGGAGTTGAAAAAAGAAGACGACGTAGACAGAATCAAGAAGGCGGTCCAGCTAGACCAACAGAGGCAATGGACTATGTGCGTTCAAAAAAGTCTCAGCAGGAATGAAATCTGGCTTATGTTCCTCTTAGCATCAGCCGCATTTTCAGATGTGTATGTGTCCTCATACACTCGAATACGAGCCTGGTGAAATTAGGGAAATCAGATGACCCGAGTGTCTATAAACTGTCGTTAACTGGGAAACATCAGCCGAATGAAGTTCACTTTTTCCCTCAGCGACCAGATCCCACTGCGCCTCTTTTCAGCTGGTTCTGTCGTTGTCTATAGAGCTCTACGATCCCACTGCGCCTCTTTTCAGCTGGTCCTGTTGTTGTCTATAGAGCTCTAAGATCTCACTGCGCCTCTTTTCAGCTGGTCCTGTAGTTGTCTATAGAGCTCTAAGATCCACTGCGCCTCTGTTCAGCTGGTCCTGTCGTTGTCTATAGAGCTCTAAGATCTCACTGCGCCTCTGTTCAGCTGGTCCTGTAGTTGTCTATAGAGCTCTAAGATCTCACTGCGCCTCTTTTCAGCTGGTCCTGTCGTTGTCTATAGAGCTCTAAGATCCACTGCGCCTCTGTTCAGCTGGTCCTGTCGTTGTCTATAGAGCTCTAAGATCCACTGCGCCTCTTTTCAGCTGGTCCTGTCGTTGTCTATAGAGCTCTAAGATCTCCACTGCGCCTCTGTTCAGCTGGTCTGTGTTGTCTATAGAGCTCTAAGATCCACTGCGCCTCTTTCAGCTGGTCCTGTCGTTGTCTATAGAGCTCTAAGATCTCACTGCGCCTCTTTTCAGCTGGTCCTGTCGTTGTCTATAGAGCTCTAAGATCCACTGCGCCTCTTTTCAGCTGGTTCTGTGTTGTCTATAGAGCTCTAAGATCTCACTGCGCCTCTTTCAGCTGGTTCCTGTTGTTGTCTATAGAGCTCTAAGATCTCACTGCGCCTCTGTTCAGCTGGTCTGTCGTTGTCTATAGAGCTCTAAGATCTCACTGCGCCTCTTTTTCAGCTGGTTCTGTCGTTGTCTATAGAGCTCTAAGATCCACTGCGCCTCTTTTCAGCTGGTCTGTCGTTGTCTATAGAGCTCTAAGATCCACTGCGCCTCTTTTCAGCTGGTCCTGTCGTTGTCTATAGAGCTCCTATAGATCAATCACTGCGCCTCTTTTCAGCTGGTTCTGTCGTTGTCTATAGAGCTCTAAGATCTCACTGCGCCTCTTTTCAGCTGGTTCTGTCGTTGTCTATAGAGCTCTAAGATCCCACTGCGCCTCTTTTCAGCTGGTTCTGTCGTTGTCTATAGAGCTCTAGTCTGCTTCTTACCAGAAATCGAAAACTGCTTCATGAGATTACAAGCAAATGCACCACCAACACCTAAAAAAACTTTGTTCAAACCTATACGGCGATGACTTTGGGTTGAAAGCCAGAATTTGTTGTTTGGGGACCAGCATGAACTACACGTACCAGGCTTTGCAGTTGCCAGGGAAGCACATGATTCATACCATCAGCCTTTTTTTCTGCCGTTTGCTTGATTTTGTTTCCCTTCTTTGTGTCTTTTAAACAGTCACCATCCCACCCCCAAATGCTCTTAGCTTTTGTCACTGTTGGAACACCTTTGGTTGGTTTCAGTAAATTTCATCCTGGATGAGGCGACTAGCTCGTCTAAGTGTATAATGCAGTACATTATATGAAAGACTTCTAAAATGAAAGTATAAAGATTTAATTCAAATGATGGAAACTATTACTCTTTGCCGAAATCAAAAGGCAAAGAGATGTGTGTTAGCACAGCGGGAAGCCTGATGATGTTCGTTAAGACTTCCTGCCAAATGCTGGTAGGCTTATTCGAACTGCGAGTAAACACGATGTGTATGAGACAGAACAACAATGACAGCAATACGTAGGTTCTCTTATTCCCACAAATAATTGTGACACACTCACGATGTACAGATCCTTCCTCATACACACACTCCCTCATCCCCCACACAAAATTAAAGTGCGCGCGCGCACACACACACACACACACACACACACACACACACACACACACACACACAGGCACATACGAACGCACTCACACACGCACGAACTCACTGACTCTCTCTCTCTCACACCACACCCACCACAACACACACACACACAGCACACGACCACAACACACCACATGCACGCACGCAAATAATAAAACAAATTAAGTCACACACACACACACACACACACACACACACGCACCACGCACACGCACGCACGAACACACACACACACACACACACACACACACACACACAGAGGCACATACGAACGCACTCACACACGCACGAACTCACTGACTCTCTCTCTCTCTCTCTCTCACACACACACACACACACACACACGCGCCCACGGCGCACACACCACAAACACACACACATGCACGCACGCAAATAATAAAACAACAAATTAAGTCACACAAACACACACACATACACACACACACGCACACACACCACCACCACACACACACACACACACACACACACACACACACACAGACGCGCGCGCGCGGATGCAGTCATGCACACTCTAGTCACACACATAATGCGCTTGCACGCGAAATAAATCACATTAGTCTCACACACACACACACACACACACACACAGCGCACACACACACGTACGCGCGCGACACGCACGCACACACACACACACACACACACACACATGCACGCACGCACGCATGCATGCACGCACACACATTCAGGCGCACCACATGCAAACACTAAACTCGGGCAGACACCTGCACACCAACATGCTCTCTCTCTCTCTCTCTCTCTCTCTCTCTCTCTCTCTCTCTCTGTCATAAACTTCCTCAGTCTTTCCTGACGCCTCACCGCCCTCCTTTCTCGTTGTGCTTTTCGCTTCACCGTTTACCCCGAAGGGACGGTCAACAAGTCGGAAATGACGGACGACATTCCTAACGGGCGACGTCGGGGTACCAGGCAGTTAGGTGACCGTCACCCTGATTCATGATGTTGTTTTTCAAGCGTGGCTGCTCCCACACCATGAGGGCTGTTGGCCGAGGGAACTGAAGGTGTAATCAAGCGCAACTGGTTTACTTTGAGAGAGGGAGAAGAGAGAAAGAACCAGCGGTCGTAAAAATACACATATATAAACGAATAGAACGTAATTTGAATATCTCACAGAGGCGACGTTGTGCCTGGTGCAGATTTCCGATTGTTTGGGTTTTTTGCTTGGTTCTTTGTTTGTTTGCTTGTTTGTTTGTTTGTTGTTGTTGGCGTTGGTGGTTCTGGAGGGGGTCGGGGCTCCAAAAGTTCAATATAGATGAACCGTCAATCGTAAAATATGCAGAAGAATCCGAATAACTCGCACAAATGTCGTCTTGTCAAGGTGGAGATTTTTTTTGCTGTCTTTTTTATCGGGGAGGGAGGGGACACGAGGGAGTGTGTGTGTGTGTGGGGGGGGGGGGGGGATAGGGGGGGAGTGGAGAAGGGAGATTAGTGGAGGAGGAGGGAAGATGACGGGCGGAAGCTGGCAACGGTAATGAATCCGCTGTCTTGAAATAAATAACTACCAAATAAGCTGAAGATATCATTTAAATATCTGCTCTGAATGGTCTTAACCAGACAAAAATGTTGCTGTTTCCAAGTTGACAGTCAAGAGGTGAACTTCCGTTTCTTTCAGTCCAATGTCATTGGTGATATTCCTGTTTCTTCAGTCCAATGTCATTGATGATATTCCTTGTCTTCTTGTTCAGTCATGTCATTGATGATATTCTGTTTCTTTCAGTCCAATGTCATTGATGATATTCCTGTTTCTTTCAGTCATCAGATGTTTCTTTGTCATTCAATGATTTGCAGTCAATGTCTGATGATATTCCTGTTTCTTTCAGTCAGTCAATGTCATTGAGTGATATTCCTGTTTCTTTCAGTCCAATGTCTTGATGATTTCTGTTTCTTTCAGTCCATGTCATTGATGATATTCCTGTTTCTTTCAG
This sequence comes from Conus canariensis, assembly GCA_033310375.1. NCBI lineage: Eukaryota > Metazoa > Mollusca > Gastropoda > Neogastropoda > Conidae > Conus > Conus canariensis. The sequence continues at coordinate 627,226 of CM065737.1, forward strand.
TCCAATGTCATTGGTGAACTTCCTGTTTCTTTCAGTCTAATGTCATTGGTGATATTCCTGTTTCTTTCAGTCCAATGTCATTGGTGATATTCCTGTTTCTTTCAGTCCAATGTCATTGATGATATTCCTGTTTCTTTCAGTCCAATGTCATTGGTGAATTCCTGTTTCTTTCAGTCCAATGTCATTGGTGATATTCCTGTTTCTTTCAGTCCAATGTCATTGATGATATTCCTGTTTCTTTCAGTCCAATGTCATTGGTGAACTTCCTGTTTCTTTCAGTCCAATGTCATTGATGATATTCCTGTTTCTTTCAGTCCAATGTCATTGGTGAACTTCCTGTTTCTTTCAGTCCAATGTCATTGGTGATATTCTGTTTCTTTCAGTTCAATGTCATTGGAACATCTTGCTCGGACAGGCCCAGGTGACCATGGGTCAGTTCTGACCAAACGCTGGTGAGAAACAGTTCAAATGTGAGTGTAACAGATGACACAAAGTCTGATAACGAACAAATAAAGGGCAGATGGTGTTCAAATCAACAGTGAGTAAAACAGATGACACAAAGTATGATAACGAACAAAGAAAAGGGCAGAGGGTGTTCAAATCAACAGTGAGTGTAACAGATGACACAAAGTCTGATAACGAACAAAGTAAACGGCAGATGGTGTTCAAATCGACAGTGAGTGTAACAGATGACACAAAGTCTGATAACGAACAAAGAAAAGGGCAGAGGGTGTTCAAATCGACAGTGAGTGTAACAGATGGCAAAAGTCTGATAACGAACAAAGTAAAGGGCAGATGGTGTTCAAATCGAACAGTGAGTGTAACAGATGACACAAAGTCTGATAACGAACAAAGAAAAGGGCAGAGGGTGTTCAAATCGACAGTGAGTGTAACAGATGGCACAAAGTCTGATAACGAACAAAATAAAGGGCAGATGGTGTTCAAATCGACAGTGAGTGTAACAGATGGCACAAAGTCTGATAACGAACAAAGTAAAGGGCAGATGGTGTTCAAATCGACAGTGAGTGTAACAGATGGCACAAAGTCTGATAACGAACAAAGAAAAGGGCAGATGGTGTTCAAATCGACAGTGAGTATAACAGATGACAGCAAGTCTGATAACGAACAAAGTAACGGGCAGATGGTGTTCAAATCGACAGTGAGTGTAACAGATGACACAAAGTCTGATAACGAACAAAGAAAAGGGCAGATGGTGTTCGCAAACGAACATGTGAACACGAACATATCTAAAGTGTCTGCAAGTCTGGAAGTGGGTTTGAAAATAAACGGACGATCAAAAGCGAAAATACGAGGTAAAAGACATTCGCGAGGGGAAATCCGTTTGGAAATGACTGTGGAATGTAAAGGCGTTTGAAAGTGAGTACACAATGTAGATACAGTGTAAACACATTCGTGAATGAGTAGACAATGTAAAGGCAAAATAACAGTAAGTATTTAATGAGTATACAATGTAAGGCGTTGAGTATACAGTGTAAGGGCATTTGAGAATAAGTATACAATATAAGCCATTCGAGAATGATTATACAATACGAAAGTATTCAAAGGGAAAGGTATTCGAATAGAAGTATGAAAAATGTAAGGCCCTCGAAAGTAAATGTGAGAGGTACAAGGCATTCGGAAGTTACTACAGAAGTGACAGACATTCGAATGTGAATATAAAAGTTAAAGGCAGTGAACGTGAGCATAAAGACAAAAGCACTCGAAAGCAGTGCAGAAGGTAAATGCATCTGAAAGTCAGTATTCAAGATAAAGCCATTCGGAAGCCAGTATAGTTGTAAAAGGTATTCGAAAGTGAGTAAGAAAGTAAAAAAAAAGTATTCGATCGTGATTATAAAAGTGATATGAAAGATCAGCGGTACTTGAAAATGTAAAAAAAATTAAAAGTATACGATACAAGAGTGAGTACAAAAGCAAACATAAAAGGTAAAAAAACTGTCAGAAGTGATTATAAAAGGCAGGGGCGTTCTAAGCAAATTTGACAGACAACTGGCGTTCGAAAGAGAAGGCAAAGGCGTTTGAAAGCAACTATAAAAGGCAAACGGCGTTCGAAAGCGACAAACGACGCGAATAAACTACATTTTCAATGGCTTCATCCCTAATCTAAACAGCTCAGCTGGGTAGGCAAGCTTCGGACTGAAGCTGAAATTGTCTTAAGCTCAATCCTGGATTGTTGCGATGGGTCTTTTTTAAACTTATGTTTAATTTTGCATAAGACGTTTCGTTGGTTTCGTATCGTCATATCGGTAGGAAATGGTAAACGCTGGCAAAGGTCTTGTCCCCATTTGTGGAGGGAGCCATGTTTGCCTTTGACATCACCAGCCTTTTGTCATTCAATTGTTCCAACTGTTCCACCTTCGGAAGACGTTGCCAGTTTAACGTGATCATCTCCCTACAAACAGTCCCTTGTGTTCATCCAGTAATATACATGAATAACATCAAATGCACCTGGAGATTAATAGTGATTTCTCGATCAAATATGCGCATAATTTCTTTACGATTTTCTCCTTTATTCACCTGATGTATTTCTGATCGGTACAGTCTGTGTGTCAAGAGGTTTACAACAAATATTGCTGAGAAATCTCCACACCAGCCGTCTTTTCTGCCTCATATAATTCGAACTGAAGGCTATGTGAAAGGCCGTTCGGACTGACATGATGGATTAAATACATTTCCCAGACATTTACAACAATTGAGTACGATCGTTTCTTAGTCTTTGTAAAACAAGAGTTTGCTCTGGGCAGTACCATCTTCAAACATATGAACGTTAACAGCCATTCTTCGCCCCGCTGATCATTGAGCTTGCATGTCTAGATACTCCTCCAAGTTTAAGACATTTTAACATCTAACACACACACACACACACACACACACACCACACCCACACACAACACGCACGCACGTACGCACGCACGCACTCTCGCTACCACCACCAACAGCAGTAACAAAAACTGACTAATGATACATTGAGTAAATCATTGATATACAAATACAATATTGACTAGGACAGTTGTTTATTTCAACTGTTTTTATATCACTCAAAAAATGAAGAGAGAGAGAGAGAGAGAGAGAGAGAGAGAGAGAGAGAGAGAGAGAGAGGAGGGTGAGATGCGAGTCTCGGGCGGTAGGGGGAAGGGGGTAGGGAGGGGGCAGGGGGCAGGGGTCATTGAACCAACAGAAATAATCACGCACTGAGCGTTTCATAGCATCAGAAATATCTGACAAAATCCGTGCGAGACACAGGTCACGTCTGGCAGAAGATCAACACGGTGGGCAAAAGATTAACCGCCCAATCCTCATTGACTAATGACCCGGGTCTCCGTGGGGTGAACGTGGAGCCAGCTGACGAGAGCAGCCCCTGCCGCATAACGCTCGGCTCGGTTCCGATAAAACACGGCGGCTGAATGCCGAGGCTTAGCAGAGGAAACACGGCAGCTCGGCGAATAGCATGTCAGGGGATATCGGGGAAAAGCCTCATGGTATGATGATAAAGTCAGGTCCCCACTGTTGTCATAGGATTTGAAAGGTCTTGCGTGTAGGACGACTAATTGGGGATTTTCTGCTGGAGTAGCACCTGTTTTGTTTCCAACTGTGGAACAAGTCTGGGCATAGGAGCCAATCCAGGCATGTCTCTCTCTCTCTCTCTCTCTCTCTCTCTCTCTCTCTCTCTCTCTCTCTCTCATTTAGGATGACGTGAGATTTTCAATGAACTGGCAGCACAGAGAAAAACAGCTCATGACAATTCCATCCAGTAAAAAAGAAAACAGGTATCACTGGAAAATACATCGCTGATTTCAGCTAACGGTTTTCAACACACAAAAAGAAATTAACAATATTATCTTTAATATTAATTTTGTAAATGTTTCTGTTTGCATCCTTCTACCGTGTCTACGGTGTGATAGACGACGACACACACACACACGAAACACGCACGCACGCACGCACGCATACACACACACGCTCGTCTATCCCTGTAGACAACACACACACACACACACACACACACACACACACACACACCACACACACACACACACACACACACACACGCTTATCTCAATCAGTTTCACAAATTAACTCAAACTAATGTGGGCACATCATACATTAAAACATTAATAAGTAAGTCAGGTCGACGGTATCTTCATTTCCACAGCCGTAAAAGAAGCTCTCGCGCTTGCACATACGTACGTGTGTGTGTGTGTGTGTGTGTGTGTGTGTGTGTGTGTGTGTGTATGTGTGTGTGTGTGTGTGTGTGCGTGCGTGTGTGGCGTGCGTGCGTGCGTGCGTGCGTGCGTGCGTGCGTGTGTGTGTGTGTGTGTGTGTGCGTGCGTGTCTGTGTGTGCGCGCGCGCGCACGCGCACGTTCATTTCTTCATTATTGAACCTGCATATTTATTAAGTTCAGAAGCTGGAAAAAGGATCTGTTCAGAAACTGCAAAGAGAAAATCTGTCAAACTGTGAAATGAAATGAACGAGAGGCATGTCCCAGAGAAAAGGTCCAAATGTCTTGTGTGTTTTACAGGAAGCCGTAGGCATTAAACAGTGTTCAGGTCGTCAGCGCTGTGCCTTGTCCACAGCAGTTTTCCATCCTTCCATGTTAAGCTGCTGCTGCTTTCAAATATTAATCAGTGCTAAATAAAAACTGACAGTAAAGTCCAAACACTGGACAAGATGTGATATTTATGGATTTGTTGTCTTTCTGTTTTCTTGTTTATTTATCCTTTTTACACTGACGCCAGAACTAAAGTCTGAAAGACTGGCTGCATTTGTTCAGAACTTCTTTTCTCACAATCAACGAGTATTTTCATTGTTTGTTTGTCATCATAATCGTTCAGCCTCACCAAAAGGCCGAAACGTAACAGAACATTCCAGCAGAAGGAACATTAGACTGGGCATTGTGAGTTATGACGCACATTAATCCCCGTTAAAAATCAAACTGCCAGATTTCGCAGCCCATTCGACTGGGGTAACAACTACATTCCTTTCACTGATTTCGTGTCCCGTCTTTACCACTGCAATCACATAACTAAAAAATGTCATAGTAATAAACCAGATGAAAGGATTTGTGTCAATTTGATCTGTTCCACTTCTTTCGGTCTTCGTGCTAATTCTAATAAATCAGCATTCTGGTTCGAGCTTGAATGGAAAACGACCATATTTTTAGCCAACATTCACCTAATTATGTTATTTCCGTCGAAAAGAAAAGACGGGCTACCTGCACGTCTGCTACTATTTTATAATGGAGGCCATGTTTTTTT
>CM065737.1:637500-667500 GCA_033310375.1 Conus canariensis
TTTGTAATTAAAGACAAGTATCTTCCTGGATTGAAAATGTTCTTAAAGGAATAATACCATTTATGTTTGTCATTGTTTTCTAATGCTGAATGCCAGTTTTGCATATTACACAAAATGAGACTGTCTTTAAATTCAGCAAGAAAACTATAATCCCTTCCAACTCCTTAAACAAAGAGAGAGAGAGAGAGAGAGAGAGAGAGAGAGAGAGAGAGACACATACATACACACACACACGTACCACCTATCCATACACACAACACACACACACACACACACACACACACACACACACACCACACACACACACACACACACACACACCTGCGTCAAAGAAGACTGTACTCTCAAGGCTTTTTCGCTGCTGCCCCCGTCCCCAGTGGCAGCGTCTGCAGCCCAGGTAGCTGGTAGCAGAAGTTCCCGGGTAACTATGGCCTTCAGCAGAAGACTGTAGCCCACGGGTGCCGGGAGCAACACAAACATACCCCGAATTTTCGGAGCACCTGCCGTCTCGCGACCAAGGTTTCTGGGAGCGGAGGCTGGGCTGGCCGAGGTGAAAGGGGCGGCAGCGGCGGCGGTGGTGGAGGCAGCTGGTCTGGTTGGTGGTGGGGCGGGGGTCTGGTGGTTGAGCTGAACCAGCAGGGCCTGACCCTGGGGCAGAGAGAACCCTGCACGTCAACATGGGTAGGAGGTTTGTTTGGAATGGTGCCTTGCTGCACCCGTCACACACACACACACACACACACACACACGCACACACACTCATGCGCGTGCGCGCGCGCGCGCGGCCGCGCACACACACACACACACACACACAACACACACACACACACACACTCACACACAAGCATTCACACACGCGCGCAAATTACTGCGAGCGTGTACATGCGAGCAAGCCTAACAACATAAAAATACACAATGTCTGGTGTATCTCTAAACCTGTCACTCTGCCCTTCATTCTTAAACCGATTTAAGTATTATTAGATGAAATGGAAAATACCCCTTAATTTGGCGTATGGAACGATTACAAATTCACGCGAACACACACACACAGTCGAAGAAAATGATCTAAGGGAAACAATGCGTCCTATCATAGTATAATCGCAACTGCCTTCGGTTGAGGTTGCTTCCCTTGCAACAGATGCCACTAAAATGTTAACTTCGCGAAGAAGTGCGCGCGTCGTATAGTCACCTTCAGACGGAGCTCATCGCAGAGGGCGTGAAAGTTGCCCGAGTTGTCCTCCAACTCCTCCCAGTCAATGCGCCAACAGCTGGTGGCCTGGACTAGCAGAGGCTGTGTACACACACGTGTTAAACACACTGTTGTTTGCTTCCCTGGAATTCATTTTCTTTACATGCATTCCCCATGCTAGTCCACGCCACGCCACACTACTTATATGTTATTCCACGCCACACAATACTACTTCATGTTATTCCACGCCACACCACAACACTACTTTCATGTTATTCCACGCCACACAATACTACTTTCATGTTATTCCACGCCACGCCACAACACTACTTTCATGTTATTCCACGCCACACCACAACACTACTTTCATGTTATTCCACGCCACACAACACTACTTTCATGTTATTCCACGCCACACAATACTACTTTCATGTTATTCCACGCCACGCCACAACACTACTTTCATGTTATTCCACGCCACACAACACTACTTTCATGTTATTCCACGCCACACAACAACACTACTTTCATGTTATTCCACGCCACACCACAACACTACTTTCATGTTATTCCACGCCACACAACACTACTTTCATGTTATTCCACGCCACACACAACACTACTTTCATGTTATTACACGCCACACCACAACACTACTTTCATGTTATTCCACGCCACACCACAACACTACTTTCATGTTATTCCACGCCACACCACAACACTACTTTTATGTTATTCCATGCCACACAACAACACTAATTTCATGTTATTCCACGCCACAACACTACCTTCATGTTATTCCACGCCACGCCACACCACTACTTTATGTTATTCCACGCCACACAACACTACCTTCATGTTATTCCACGCCACACCACAACACTACTTTCATGTTATTCCACGCCACACAACACTACTTTCATGTTATTCCACGCCACACAACACTACTTTCATGTTATTCCACGCCATACCACAACACTACTTTCATGTTATTCCACACCACACAACACTACCTTCATGTTATTCCACGCCACACCACAACACTACTTTCATGTTATTCCACGCCACACAATACTACCTTCATCTTATTCCACGCCACGCCACACCACTACTTTCATGTTATTCCACGCCAACAACACTACTTTCATGCTATTCCACGCCACACAACACTACTTTCATGTTATTCCACACCACAACACTACTTTCATGTTATTACACGCCACAACACTACTTTCATGTTATTCCACGCCACAACACTACTTCATGTTATTCCACGCCATACCACAACACTACTTTCATGTTATTCCACACACAACACTACTTCATGTTATTCCACGCCACACCACAACACTACTTTCATGTATTCCACCCACAAAACACTACTTTCATGTTATTCCACGCCCACACGACACTACTTCATGTTATTCCACGCCACAAACACTACTTCATTTATTCCACGCCACCCACACACTACTTTCTGTTATTCCACGCCCACAACACTACTTTCATGTTATTCCACGCACACAACACTACTTCAGTTATTCACGCCACAAACACTACTTTCATGTTATTCCACACCACAACACTACTTCATGTTATTACACGCCACAACACTACTTTCATGTTATTCCACGCCACAACACTACTTTCATGTTATTCCACGCCATACCACAACACTCTTTCATGTTATTCCACACCACAACACTACTTTCATGTTATTCCACCCACACCACAACACTACTTTCATGTTATTCCACGCCACAAACACTACTTTCATGTTATTCCACGCCACCCACAACACTACTTTCATGTTATTCCACACCACGCCACAACACTACTTTCATGTTATTCCACACCACAACACTACTTTCATGTTACCCACACCACTCAGTTCACCAAACACTACTTTCATGTTATTCCACGCCACAACACACACTCTTTCATGTTATTCACCCACACAACACTACTTTCATGTTATTCCACCCACACACACACTACTTCATGTTATTCCACGCCCACCAACACTCTTTGTTATTCACGCACCAAACACTACTTTCAGTTATTCACCCCCACAACACTACTTTCATGTTATCCCCCACATCACACTTTCATGTTATTCACCCACACAACTACTTTCATGTTATTCACACACAACACTACTTTATGTTTCCACCCACAACACTACTTTCAGTATTCCACCAACAAACTACTTCATGTTTTCCACCACCACAAACTACTTATGTTATCCAGCAAAACACTCTTTATGTTATTCCACCCACACAAACATACTTTATGTTATCACCCACACAACACACTTCATGTTATTCCACGCCACAACACTACTTTCATGTTATTCCACCCACACAACATACTTTTGTTATCACCACACACTATTCATGTTATTCCACGCCACAACATATTTATGTTATTCCACCCACACAACACTACTTTCAGTTTTCCACGCACACAACTACTTCATGTTATTCACCCAACACTATTTCTGTTTTCAGCCACAACATACTTTCATGTATTCACCCACAACACTATTTCTGTTATTCCACCCACAACACTACTTTATGTTATTCCACCACACAACACTACTTTCATGTTATTCCACACCACAACATACTTCATGTTATTCCACCACCACAACACTATTTATGTATTCCACCCAACACTACTTTCATGTTATTCCAGCCAACCACAACACTATTCATGTTATTCCACCCACACAAACACTCTTTCATTTATTCACCACACACTACTTGTTATTCCCGCCACAAACTACTTTCATGTTATTCCACGCCACACAAACACTACTTTCATGTTATTCCACGCCACACAACACTACTTTCATGTTATTCCACACCACAACACTACTTTCATGTTATTCCACGCCCACAACACTACTTTCATGTTATTCCACGCCACAACACTACTTTCATGTTATTCCACGCCAACCACAACACTACTTTCATGTTTTTCCACACCACAACACTACTTTCATGTTATTCCACCCACACACAACACTACTTTCATGTTATTCCACGCCACAAACACTACTTTCATGTTATTCCACGCACACAAACTACTTTCATGTTATTCCACGCCACCACACACTTTCTTTCATGTTATTCCACCCACAACACTACTTTCATGTTATTCCACGCCACACCACAACACTACTTTCATGTTATTCCACGCCACACAACACACTACTTTCATGTTATTCCACGCCACACAACACTACTTTCATGTTATTCCACGCCACACCACAACACTACTTTCATGTTATTCCACGCACACACAACACTACTTTCATGTTATTCCCCGCACCCACAACACTACTTTCATGTTATTCCACGCCACCACAACACTACTTTTCATGTTATTCCACCCACACAACATACTTTCATGTTATTCCACACCACACACACTACTTTCATGTTATTCCACGCCACAACACTACTTTCATGTTATTCCACGCCACAACACTACTTTCATGTTTTCCACCCAACAACACTACTTCAATGTTATTCCACGCCAACACACTACTTTCATGTTATTCCACGCCACACACAACACTACTTTCATGTTATTCCACGCACACAACACTACTTTCATGTTATTCAACAACGTACACCACCAACACTACTTTCATGTTATTCCACCACGCCACACCTACTTTATGTTATCACGACACAACACTACTTCATGTTATTCCACCCACAACACTACTTTCATGTTATTCCACCCACACACAAGACCCAAAAACTACTTTCATGTTATTCACGCCACACACACACTACTTTCATGTTATCCACCCACACAACATTTCATGTTTTCCAGCCCACACACTACTTTCATGTTATTCACACCACAACACTACTTTCATGTTTTCCACCCAACACACTACTTCATGTTATTCCACGCCACCCACAACACTACTTTCATGTTTTACCACACCAAACACTACTTTCATGTTATTCCACGCACACCACAACACTACTTTCATGTTATTCCACGCCACACAAACACTACTTTCATGTTATTCCCACGACACACATACTTTCATGTTATTCCACGCCACACCACAACACTACTTTCATGTTATTCCACGCCACAACACACACTACTTTCATGTTATTCCACGCCACCCAACACTACTTTCATGTTATTCCACGACCCACAACAAACTATTATGTTATTCCACGCACACAACACTACTTTCATGTTATTCCACGCCACACAAACACTACTTTTATGTTATTCCACACACACAACACTACTTTCATGTTATTACACGCACCAACAACATACTTTCATGTTTTCCACGCCAACAACTAACTACTTTCATGTTATTCCACGCACACCACAAACATACTTTCATGTTATTCCACACCACAACACTACTTTCATGTTATTCACGCCACACCACAACACTAACTTTCATGTTATTCCGCCACACACACTACTTTCATGTTATTCCACGCACGACAACACTACTTTCATGTTTTCCCACGCCACAACATACTTTCATGTTATTCCACACCACATACACTACTTTCATGTTATTCCACCCCCCCCCCGCCACACACAACACTACTTTCATGTTATTCCACGCACACAACAACACTACTTTCATGTTATTCCACGCCACCACAACACTACTTTCATGTTATTCCACGCCACACCACAACACTACTTTCATGTTATTCCACGCCACACAACACTACTTTCATGTTATTCCACGCCACACCACAACACTACTTTCATGTTATTCCACACCACACCACAACACTACTTTCATGTTATTCCACGCCACACAACACTACTTTCATTTTATTCCACACCACACAACACTACTTTCATGTTATTCCACGCCACACAACACTACTTTCATGTTATTCCACGCCACAACACTACTTTCATGTTATTCCACGCCACACAACAACACTACTTTTATGTTATTCCACGCCACAACACTACTTTCATGTTATTCCACGCCACAACACTACTTTTATGTTATTCCACGCCACACAACACTACTTCCATGTTATTCCACGCCACACAACACTACTTCCATGTTATTCCACGCCACACAATACTAATTTCATGTTATTCTACGCCACACAACACTACTTTCATGTTATTCCACGCCACAACACTACTTTCATGTTATTCCACGTCACACCACAACACTACTTTCATCTATCCTCACGCTATAAACTGTTGATCTAGTTGTTGTTGTTTTTATGTAGGTGGGTTCTTTTTGTGTCACTGTCTGTTAAGTGCACTTACTGACGTTGCACAGAATGGAAGCTTTCTTTTTTTTTCAGAAAAATGCTAAAGCTACCATGAAAATGTTCCTAGACTAGCATTAATTGAGCTCGGTAATGTATTCGTATTCAATGCTGTTTCTTCCTTTACCTTCTCTGTCACTCTACTATCATTTGCTTTTTCTAAAGAAATTATTTCTTTTTAAATATCGCCGTTACTCTTATAGTCACTGTCCTTTAATCTACTTCTTCATGTTTTAATTTGGTACAGGGGTCATTCTATACGTACTGTTGTGTTCAGAGTGTAGTTAAAGCCCACACCAAGACGCCAAAAGTTTAGCAACACATTGACGTCACACTCTCTATTTCTAGGCCACCTCCCCTGAGAAGCACTGACCAAACCGAAGAGCAGGGAGTCGCAGACGGACTGGGCGGGGAGGGCAGCTAGCACCGCGAGGCTGTAGATGGGCACCGTCAACCCCGCTGCCTTGCTGGGACACGGGAACACCGTTTTGCAGTGCGCGCTGTCTGCGTGCAAGTTCTGCCACAAGGAGCAGGCAATGAGTATGAATGTTATAGGACTAGTTTCAATCTTTTACAGGTGTATCTATGATGCTTGTTTAATCATATCTTGATTGAGTATGCACGGGTAGAGTTATGACTATTCGCATTTGTGCTGCCTGCGGTCTGAAGTACGCCTGTGAATTGAACGTGACTGAAAGCACGTTACTTTCAAAGAAGGTGACTGCAGGCGGAAATCTTCTTCTTCTTCCTCGTTCGCCATCCCGTTAGATGAGCAGCCCGGTGTCCTCGATGAAGGCTGCCGTCCGTCGCAGCTCCTCCAGGGTGCCATACAGCTTGGCTTCCACTGCTGTCGGTGTTGGCCAGTACTTTCTCCTGGATGCTGCATACGTCGTACAGACTTGAAGGATGTGGTCAGTTGTCATTGGTCCCTCACTACAAGGGCACTCTCCACTCTGTCCAATGCCAAATTTTGTGTGCATGTGGTGGAGCAGGCGATTGTGTCCAGTCCTCAGGCGGAAGATCTTGACCTGTTCCCGTCGTCCCAGCAAATGGTATGTGTCTTCTGGGTTGTATTTGGGATGCAGGAGGCGCCATTTTATTCCTTGTTGTGCCTTGATGATTGTCTTAATTTCATCGTATGACACCAGGTTGTTGGCCTGCTCCTTCTGTGCACCATCTTTTGCCAGAATGTCCGCTTTTTCGTTGCCTCTGATGCCACAGTGTGCTGGTACCCATTGTATCACCACTTTCTCCACTCTGGCACTCAGGGCAACAAGGGCTGAAGTGATATGGTTCTGTTCTTTGCAGCGGGAGTTCTTGAGGGCTTGGAGCACGGAGAGAGCGTCAGAGAAGACCACCACCTGCCCTGTTGTTCTTTTGGAGTTCTGCAAGACTGTTGTGGCTGCCTCACAGAGGGCTTCTCGCTCAGCTCGGAAGTTGGTGGAGTATTTTCCTGTTGGAATTGCAATTTCTTCATCTCCGTCTTTGTATCGAAGGAAGATTCCAGCTCCACCATCCCTCGTTGCCTCTGTGGCGGAGCCATCTGTGAAGACATGGGTCCAGTCTTCCTGGGGATATTGGTTGCAGATGTACTCCATGGCCAGGGCCTTCCTTTGGGTGTCTGACTGTATTCCTCTCTTCTCCACTCCGGGAATGCTGGTGACGACTGTTGGGAACACCTGCCTCTTCCAAGATGGGTGGGTGACATTTGCCGGGATAGGCTTTGCTTCGTGTTCCATCAAGACTGGGCTTTGTCTTTCAAGGCGTCTTGACTGGCAGATGAAGCTGCCTCTTTTCAACCGGCTCTTGGTGGGTCTGCTCATTCTGTTGTTCATTGGATGGTTTTCAAGGCGTTTGAATTTTGCTGCTTGGATGAGGATCTTTGTGTCCCTTCTGTCCTCTAATGACTGTAGCCCAGTGGTCTCTTCCATCTTCAGGATTGGGGTGGATCTCATGGCGCCAATTATGACACGCTGAGCTTGGTTCTGTATCTTATTGAGGTGGTTGAGGTTAGACTTTGCAGCTGATGCCCATGCTGACGTCCCGTACTCAACTACAGGTCGGACTCTCCCTGTATAGAGTCTCTTCAGGATACGTTCGTCAGCCCCCCAGTTCGTCCCCGCAAGTTTCCTCATGATCGCCAGTCTCAACTTGACCTTGCTACAGCATCTGATGATCTGCTGTTTCCAAGTGAGCCTGCGATCAAAGGTCACTCCCAGGTAGGTAGGTGTGGGTTCCTCTGCAAGCCTTTGGTTGTTCAGTGTCAGCTTCGCCTCTTGCTTCTTGCTGGATAGGCTGAAGACTGTGTAGGTTGTTTTGCTTGAGTTGACAGAGACAAGCCATTCCTTGGTCCAGTCGCTGATCTTGTTGAGCGCAGTCTGGAGGCGTACCTGTGCTGTGGTGGTGTACTCTTCAGAGCACCAAAGCACCAGGTCATCTGCGTAGATCGCTCCTCTGACCCCTTTTGGCAGTTCTCTGACATTAAAATGAAACACATGCAGAAACAGTTCTTTTTCACTCGGCCATCTAACGAAGGAGTAAACAAATGACAAAACACTAACTACGCGTTGTGACCCTTTGGTCTTCTTTAGGCAGGGCAAATAACATTGAAAAGGTCAAAACAGAGGACGGTCAGCCTCACATCTCTAACCTAGGTGCAAACTTTGGACCTAGAAGAACATTTAAAAAGTCACAGTGGAACTGAAAGGGAAGTAGGCTGAATGGTGGAAGATAGTAATTGAACTAACAATAGAAATAATAGTACAATGTACTGATAATAATAATGATGATTATGAATGATAATAACACTGATGATAATAATAACAACAATAATAATAATAACAATAATAATAACAATAGTAATAAAGAATCGCCATCATCATTATCATCATAACGATGTTATAATCTATGGAATAATAATAAGATTAATAGTAATGATAATAATGATCACAATCATAATGATACTAATTGTAGTAACAATAATGTTGATGATACAAGAAAAAGGAAAGGAGGAAAATGTGAGGAATAGTTACAATAATACGATTATGAAAGCAACATTGATGATGATGATGATGATGATGATGACGACGACGATGGTGACGATGATGATCGCAAATACTTGCATCCTGGAACCAACAAAATCGACTTTAAAGCAAATTTGCTTCAATCATTGGGTCAGCACAAAAGCTACCAACTAAATATACAGGTCTACAGTAAAGGCCGATCGGACAACCAGCTTTCAATCAGGCAGTCAGTCAAAAAGACTGAAGAACCCCTTACAGCATCCTTAGTTCCATGGCCCCAGCAGAGGGCAGCACTGGCCTTACTCACCAGGTACTCGTGGTGAGGTAACTGGGTGGGGTTGATGATCCTTTCCACAATGTCGCATTTCAGCAACAGCTCCTTGTCAGCTGCAAACCAGGAATGTATCGAAGGGCAGCTTTTCGGATTAAACAAAACAATAAGTACTATCTCCGTAATAGTAGTCATTATCTTCAAGAAAACAATGATGGCTAGTTAGGAGTGAACGCTGATGATCCTTGATGTCGTTGTCTTAGAATAACTGTTGTTGTTGTTGTTTTTTCTGACAGTCTGCAATGGCGTCCGATGTGGTCACCAAAAAATTATAATGATAACTCATGAGAAAAGAAAATTACGTTTTGAAAGAACAGGGTAGCTATGACTCAAGTTCATGCCAGTGGCATCGTTGCGCAGACTGCGGGAGTTTAAAAGACTGCTCTGCAAAGGAGCAAACCGCCGAGCTGGAAGCTTGTTACTGCTGATGTGTCACTTTTGTTACTCTTCACTGCGCAAGCTTACCAGGATCATGGCTTAACTACTGTCAATGTACTCAAAACTACATTTTCTCATTAGTTTCTTACGTTCATTGTATTTCATTGCTGTTTTGTGCAGTATATCTGTACCTTCCTGTATTGTACATTACTGTGTTTTGTGGTGTCTCATTGCACTCAGTTGTCTTTGTTCTTTCATGCATCCTTCAGCTGTTGTAAGTCTGCTTCACTGTAAAAGAATGATTTGTATTGTGTTTTATTGTTATGCAGAGCACTTAGAAACATTCCTATCAAAAAAGATGTTCCTGTACTACAAAGTTTTCCGTGTATTTTGATGATTTTTTTCCCTACGAAAGCAACTTCTTTGTCTCAGCATTACATCTAGGACAACTAGCATGCTGTACATACCTCGGTTCACCGTCTCCTTTGAAAGACTACCATTTATACTACAACTTATTGTCTGTATCTTTATCTGTAAGAAGCTGACGTTACAGAATCCAGCTGACTGGCATATGCGTGATGTTGATAAAAAGAAAGGGAGGGGGGAGGGGGGGTGTTATGCTGCTAGTCTAACCATGGTTGGTGGTCGCCAGCTGTCTTAATAGTAAAGTCCCAAAACAGCTGATACTTTGCTCGTACCACACCGTTGTACAGGTGTTCCAATTCAACAGCAGCACAGGTAAAAGAAAGAATTTCTGTACTGATCCGTTTGAAGATGATACTCCTGTCGTTGTTGCAAGGGTAAGAGCTGATCAGGTCGCGTGAACGAATCAATCTACCAAACTTGTGAAAGTTCATAAATTTCTCAAGAGGCGTAGCCATCTCTGTAGTTTCCGTCGCTCCTGAAGGGCATGAAGATCGAGTTTCTTCAGAAGCCTCTGTCATAGAAGTCACTGCCTGGTATGCGGAAATTCGCCAGCGATAAACATACCACATTCCTCTGCACTCGTTCCAGACATTCAGCCTCCCTCTGTGCATGGGGTTCCCCACAGGACTGCTCCATAACCAAGAACACACCGAGCGATTGCGCTTGCAGTTGGTAGGTCAGTGGTGGAGATTCCTTCGCAGAAAGCCCAGAGTTAATGTTGCTCTTTGGGAGGTCCTGGCAATGCGGTCACCCAAAAATAGGTCCTGAGAGAGAAGGATACTAGACAGGGGTTGTTAATACTTTAATACATACTTTAAGAGTTGTTCTTGGGGTATATGGAAGCTCCATTTACTGAAGATACTCAGAGTGTAGCACTTGTTGGCGTTAAATCTCACCCCAAGTGTCTGTCTATGCTTCAGATTGTTTCAGGATTCTAAGGACTTTCATCGGCGAAGAGTGGAACCTGGGAGGAAACGCTATCGGGTAAATCATTGATGCAGCAAAGAAAGAGCCGAAGAGTGGGACCTGGGAGGAAACGGTATCGGGTAAATCATTGATGCAGCAAAGAAAGATGAGGGGCCAAGAACTGTGTACCGGGGTATCTGAGTCCCCACTTGAAAAGTCTTGAAGACGACCTAGATCGCTATACCCACCTGCTTCCCTATGTGTCAGGAAGTCATGAGATCATCAGCTGTAGTCTTAAAGTCGTCTTGTAAGGATTGCGCCCCCCCCCCCCTCCCCCCATTGTGAGCAAGATACAAAGAGGATAAGAAAGGTGATGGTAATGCTATGGAATTCTGATACTGGACCGTGCGGAGCGATAATTCTAACGTTTTGCTGCGCATGACACCTATGTACATTTCTATGCCAGTGTATATTCTTATCTAAAATGTTTTAAATCATATCTATTCATGTGTTGATACATTTCCTGTGTCGTTCTCCATAACTGTAAAGCACGTGTGGTGGACAACTATTCTGGATAGAGCGCTATAGAAGTGTGTCCCCTGTTATTATTTCATTATTCATCATTATTTCCTGGCCTCATCCACGCCTGAAAGTTACAAACACCCACAGGGTAGGTAGTTATTTTGGACTTCTCATGGAAGACTCGCTCGATTCGATTCTGTGGTCCCAGTCTTCCTAATTGAATCCTTGTCAGCCTCGACAAAAGGCTGGGCTGGAGTTGACTGCGGCCAAGAAATACCCCCATGGAGTTGTCTCTGATGGGGCTGGAACTCACCATTTCCCAGACTTCATTCTCTAACTCTCACCAAGGCCCCTGCCTCCCTTCATTATCTCCAGCCTTTTACCAGCTCTATCCCTTTCCCCTTCTAGCCTCTCTCTCTCTTCTCTCTCTACATGCTTTAACAGCCCTCTCCCTTTCCTCCTCTAAGGCCGTCGGTTCTCTCTCTGTCAACATCCCTGGTAGTTTGTCATATGGGATCTTATGACAGGCTGTCATATGGGATCTTATGACAGGGTGTCATATGGGATCTTATGACAGGGTGTCATATGGGATCATAATTATGACCCACTGTTTGTGCTCAAACAAACTCTAATCCATCAAAAATCTTTTTTTTTGCCAAATGTATTCATTTTCAACAGTGAAAATAAGAAACGATGTTATGTTTACTTTCGCTCTACACGGGTACCGGTCTATTTGAATTAAAACAAATTCTAAACTCTCTCTCTCTCTCTCTCTCTCTCTCTCTCTCCCCCCCCCCCCCCCCCACCTCTCGGTATGTGTATGTGTGCGCGCGGTTGTGTGGTGTGTGTGTGTGTGTGTGTGTGTGTGTGTGTGTGTGTGTGCTTGTCCGTCCATGTGTATGGGTGTATGTATGTATGGGTGTGTGTATGTTTGTGTGTGTGTGTGTGTGTGTGTGTGTGTGTGTGTGTGTGTGTGTGTGTGTGTGTGTGTGTGTGTGTGTGTGTGTGTGTGTGTGTGTGTGTGTGTGTGTGTGTGGGTGGGTGGGTGTGTGGGTGTGTGTGTGCTCGTTGGTGAAACGCCCACCAGGACTAGCAGGGGGTAGAAGGAGATGTAGATGTTCACTGTCACTGGAGCTGTCCACCAGCCACGTGTAGAAAAACTTCTGCAAGGAGCTCGTGTCTGTCAGCGGCAGAGAGAAAGGGGAGGGAAAACGGGAGGGGCAGGTGAACTGGTATGTTTCATGCCCAGAAACAGCAAAACGTTACGTGAGTGGATGAATGTATGAATGTGTTGATAAAAAAAAAATGTAATAGTTTCAGTCTGTCGCACACAGATGAACATCAATCAGTCAAAAATGAATGTAACAGTTATTCAGAACTCCGTAAGGATACTTATTGGTTTAATCATACAAAGTCAGACGAATGTTTTGATCCATGAATCAAAGTGTGAGTCAATGAAGAAACCAATGGATGAATGAATAAAATAAAGTGCTGTTTGTTTACCAAACAGATTCATGAGTGCTGTGTAATAAATCAGCTATTTTTCATGTGTCATATATCCGCTATTGTCAGTTTTGGTTTCAATTGATTTACAGCCTGATTTCTACCACGGAAAGCGCTTTCATCAACCCATCTGAAAACAAAAGAAAAAGCAAACAAACAAACGATCAACACAACTCGCTACTCAACAGATTAATTAGCTCTCACAAACATCAGGGTTTGTAATAAACACTAAAAACTAATCACGTATCCACACATTTAACCTGAGAAGTGCACAGTCACTGAACTGTCCTCCTTAACAACCACCGAGTTTTATACTATGTACAACTGCCACGTATCATGCAACAAAGAGCGTTATACCTAAAACAAAGCCGCAAAGAGGCGCGGCCCTTTCTTTTGTTTAGAAAGTTTACTATGAAAAAACACAGGGCAGATAACTTCAAATTTAATAATGTTGCATTGCTTTTTTTTTTTTTTTTTTTGATTTGTTTAGCAGCTTAGTAAAGTACATTCTGTATTAAATAATAAACAAGTGCATCAAGCTGATCTTGCTCAAGGGAAAAAGGCGAACTGTAGGCGAAACGTATGCACTAAGCAGAGCATAACCATTTAATTTCACTTACACTGCGTTCATATCAGCATAAAAGAATGACGCCAGATAAAATATTTTGTTTAGAGTCAAAGTCAAGAAGTTTTTTTTTATTCTTTTACGACATTAAGCAACGTGTTTAGACGATTAGGCAAGCATTGTTTCCTGGTCCTTGTCCGCTTTTTAACAATATCAACCGAGAATATCGAAGAACTGATTACGTACAGGCCTACATTTTAGAGTACAGTATTATTTCTTGTATCTAAAAAAATCACCTGTGGTCGTCATTTGATGAACCGTGTGTGTGTGTGTGTGTGTGTGTGTGTGTGTGCGCGCGCGCGCGCGCGCGCGTGCGTGCGTGTATGCGTGTGCGTGCATGCGTGCGTGCGTGGGTGCGTGCGTGCGTGGGTGCGTGCGTGCGTGCGTGCGTGCGTGCGTGTGTGTGTGTGTGTGTGTGTGTGTGTGTGTGTGTGTGTGTGTGTGGCGTAGACATGCATACGATTTCGGACAGTTCATCAGGCTGGAAGACTGCATAACTTACCACTGCTTCTTCTTACAACTGATATGGGAGTTATTAGCTGAAGACCTTTACACCAACACACATTCTTTATGATGGGCTGTGTGTGTGAGCGCGCGCGCGCGCGTGCGTGCGTGCGTGCGTGCGTGCGTGTGTGTGTGTGTGTAGAAGGCATACCATTTCGGATAGTTCGTCAGATTGAGAGACTGCATAACTTACCACCGCTTCTTCTTACAACTGATATTGGAGTTATTCACTGAAGACCACACCAACACACAGTCTTTATGATGGGCTGTGTGAACATGGCGAACAAACGTTTCGTCCTGACTACACGACAAGGCACGGCGAGGAAGACATACCCGTTTCTAGCTGAACGATGTCCAGCATGCCGCTGTCCTGGAGGTCCTTGGGGTCGGAACTGCTGCTGTGCGGGCTGTCCGGGTCATCAAGGGAGTTCACGGTCAGCAAGGCCAGCACGAGTCTCTGCACCCAATGAGCCCACCACGTGTCACAGAACTAGTCTCTGCACCCAGTGAGCCCACCACATGTCAGTGTCACAGCACTAGTCTCTGCACCCAGTGAGCCCACCATGTGTCAGTCTCACAGCATTAGTCTCTGCACCCAGTGAGCCCACCACGTGTCAGTCTCACAGCACTAGTCCCTGCACCCAGTGAGCCCACCACGTGTCAGTCTCACAGCATTAGTCTCTGCACCCAGTGAGCCCACCACGTGTCAGTCTCACAGCACTAGTCTCTGCACCCAGTGAGCCCACCACGTGTCAGTCTCACAGCACTAGTCTCTGCACCCAGTGAGCCCACCACGTGCCACAGCACTAGTCTCTGCACCCAGTGAGCCCACCACGTGTCAGTCTCACAGCACTAGTCTCTGCACCCAGTGAGCCCACCACGTGTCAGTCTCACAGCACTAGTCTCTGCACCACGTGTCAGTGTCACAGCACTAGTCTCTGCACCCAGTGAGCCACCACGTGTCAATCTCACAGCACTAGTCTCTGCACCCAGTGAGCCCACCACGTGTCAGTGTCACAGCACTAGTCTCTGCACCCAGTGAGCCCACCACGTGTCAGTCTCACAGCTCTAGTCTCTGCACCCAGTGAGCCCACCACGTGTCAGTCTCACAGCACTAGTCTCTGCACCTAGTGAGCCCACCACGTGTCAGTCTCACAGCATTAGTCTCTGCACCCAGTGAGCCCACCACGTGTCAGTCTCACAGCACTAGTCTCTGCACCCAGTGAGCCCACCACGTGTCAGTCTCACAGCACTAGTCTATGCACCCAGTGAGCCCACCACGTGTCAGTCTCACAGCACTAGTCTCTGCACCCAGTGAGCCCACCACGTGCCACAGCACTAGTCTCTGAACCAGTGAGCCCACCACGTGTCAGTCTCACAGCACTAGTCTCTGCACCCAGTGAGCCCACCACGTGTCAGTCTCACAGCACTAGTCTCTGCACCACGTGTCAGTGTCACAGCACTAGTCTCTGCACCCAGTGAGCCCACCACGTGTCAGTCTCACAGCTCTAGCCTCTGCACCCAGTGAGCCCACCACGTGTCAGTGTCACAGCACTAGTCTCTGCACCCAGTGAGCCCACCACGTGTCAGTGTCACAGCACTAGTCTCTGCACCCAGTGAGCCCACCACGTGTCAGTCTCACAGCACTAGTCTCTGCACCCAGTGAGCCCACCACGTGTCAGTCTCACAGCATTAGTCTCTGCACCCAGTGAGCCCACCAAGTGTCAGTGTCACAGCACTAGTCTCTGCACCACGTGTCAGTCTCACAGCATTAGTCTCTGCACCCAGTGAGCCAACCACGTGTCAGTCTCACAGCACTAGTCTCTGCACCCAGTGAGCCAACCACGTGTCAGTCTCACAGCATTAGTCTCTGCACCCAGTGAGCCCACCACGTGTCAGTCTCACAGCACTAGTCCCTGCACCCAGTGAGCCCACCATGTGTCAGTCTCACAGCACTAGTCTCTGCACCCAGTGAGCCTACCACGTGTTAGTCTCACAGCACTAGTCTCTGCACCCAGTGAGCCCACCACGTGTCAGTCTCACAGCACTAGTCTCTGCACCCAGTGAGCCCACCACGTGCCACAGCACTAGTCTCTGAACCCAGTGAGCCCACCACGTGTCAGTCTCACAGCACTAGTCTCTGCGCCCAGTGAGCCCACCACGTGTCAGTCTCACAGCACTAGTCTCTGCACCACGTGTCAGTGTCACAGCACTAGTCTCTGCACTCAGTGAGCCCACCACGTGTCAGTCTCACAGCACTAGTCTCTGCACCCAGTGAGCCCACCACGTGTCAGTGTCACAGCACTAGTCTCTGCACCCAGTGAGCCCACCACGTGTCAGTCTCACAGCACTAGTCTCTGCACCCAGTGAGCCCACCACGTGTCAGTGTCACAGCACTAGTCTCTGCACCCAGTGAGCCCACCACGTGTCAGTGTCACAGCACTAGTCTCTGCACCCAGTGAGCCCACCACGTGTCAGTCTCACAGCACTAGTCTCTGCACCACGTGTCAGTCTCACAGCATTAGTCTCTGCACCCAATGAGCCCACCACGTGTCAGTCTCACAGCATTAGTCTCTGTACCCAGTGAGCCCACCACGTGTCAGTCTCACAGCACTAGTCTCTGTACCCAGTGAGCCCACCACGTGTCAGTCTCACAGCACTAGTCTCTGCACCCAGTGAGCCCACCACGTGTCAGTCTGACAGCACTAGTCTCTACACCACGTGTCAGTCTCACAGCACTAGTCTCTGCACCCAGTGAGCCCACCACGTGTCAATCTCACAGCACTAGTCTCTGCACCCAGTGAGCCCACCACGTGTCAGTGTCACAGCACTAGTCTCTGCACCCAGTGAGCCACCACGTGTCAGTCTCACAGCTCTAGTCTCTGCACCCAGTGAGCCCACCACGTGTCAGTCTCACAGCACTAGTCTCTGCACCTAGTGAGCCCACCACGTGTCAGTCTCACAGCATTAGTCTCTGCACCCAGTGAGCCCACACGTGTCAGTCTCACAGCACTAGTCTCTGCACCCAGTGAGCCCACCACGTGTCAGTCTCACAGCACTAGTCTATGCACCCAGTGAGCCCACCACGTGTCAGTCTCACAGCACTAGTCTCTGCACCCAGTGAGCCCACCACGTGCCACAGCACTAGTCTCTGAACCAGTGAGCCCACCACGTGTCAGTCTCACAGCACTAGTCTCTGCACCCAGTGAGCCCACCACGTGTCAGTCTCACAGCACTAGTCTCTGCACCACGTGTCAGTGTCACAGCACTAGTCTCTGCACCCAGTGAGCCCACCACGTGTCAGTCTCACAGCTCTAGTCTCTGCACCCAGTGAGCCCACCACGTGTCAGTGTCACAGCACTAGTCTCTGCACCCAGTGAGCCCACCACGTGTCAGTGTCACAGCACTAGTCTCTGCACCCAGTGAGCCCACCACGTGTCAGTGTCACAGCACTAGTCTCTGCACCCAGTGAGCCCACCACGTGTCAGTCTCACAGCATTAGTCTCTGCACCCAGTGAGCCCACCAAGTGTCAGTGTCACAGCACTAGTCTCTGCACCACGTGTCAGTCTCACAGCATTAGTCTCTGCACCCAGTGAGCCAACCACGTGTCAGTCTCACAGCACTAGTCTCTGCACCCAGTGAGCCAACCACGTGTCAGTCTCACAGCATTAGTCTCTGCACCCAGTGAGCCCACCACGTGTCAGTCTCACAGCACTAGTCCCTGCACCCAGTGAGCCCACCATGTGTCAGTCTCACAGCACTAGTCTCTGCACCCAGTGAGCCTACCACGTGTTAGTCTCACAGCACTAGTCTCTGCACCCAGTGAGCCCACCACGTGTCAGTCTCACAGCACTAGTCTCTGCACCCAGTGAGCCCACCACGTGCCACAGCACTAGTCTCTGAACCCAGTGAGCCCACCACGTGTCAGTCTCACAGCACTAGTCTCTGCGCCCAGTGAGCCCACCACGTGTCAGTCTCACAGCACTAGTCTCTGCACCACGTGTCAGTGTCACAGCACTAGTCTCTGCACTCAGTGAGCCCACCACGTGTCAGTCTCACAGCACTAGTCTCTGCACCCAGTGAGCCCACCACGTGTCAGTGTCACAGCACTAGTCTCTGCACCCAGTGAGCCCACCACGTGTCAGTCTCACAGCACTAGTCTCTGCACCCAGTGAGCCCACCACGTGTCAGTGTCACAGCACTAGTCTCTGCACCCAGTGAGCCCACCACGTGTCAGTGTCACAGCACTAGTCTCTGCACCCAGTGAGCCCACCACGTGTCAGTCTCACAGCACTAGCCTCTGCACCACGTGTCAGTCTCACAGCATTAGTCTCTGCACCCAATGAGCCCACCACGTGTCAGTCTCACAGCATTAGTCTCTGTACCCAGTGAGCCCACCACGTGTCAGTCTCACAGCACTAGTCTCTGTACCCAGTGAGCCCACCACGTGTCAGTCTCACAGCACTAGTCTCTGCACCCAGTGAGCCCACCACGTGTCAGTCTGACAGCACTAGTCTCTACACCACGTGTCAGTCTCACAGCACTAGTCTCTGCACCACGTGTCAGTGTCACAGCACTAGTCTCTGCACCACGTGTCAGTGTCATAGCACTAGTCTCTGCACCCAATGAGCCCACCACGTGTCAGTCTCACAGCACTAGTCTCTGCACCACGTGTCAGTCTCACAGCACTAGTCTCTGCACCACGTGTCAGTGTCACAGCACTAGTCTCTGCACCACGTGTCAGTGTCATAGCACTAGTCTCTGCACCCAATGAGCCCACCACGTGTCAGTCTCACAGCACTAGTCACTGCACCAAGTGTCAGTCTCACAGCATTAGTCTCTGCACCCAATGAGCCCACCACGTGTCAGTCTCACAGCACTAGTCTCTGCACCACGTGTCAGTCTCACAGCACTAGTCTCTGCACCACGTGTCAGTGTCACAGCACTAGTCTCTGCACCACGTGTCAGTCTCACAGCATTAGTCTCTGCACCCAATGAGCCCACCACGTGTCAGTGTCACAACACTAGTCTCTGCGCCACGTGTCAGTTTCACAGCATTAGTCTCTGCTCCCAATGAGCCCACCACGTGTCAGTGTCACAGCACTAGTCTATGCATCCAATGAGCCCATCACGTGTCAGTGTCACAGCACTAGTCTCTGCACCCAATGAGCCCACCACGTGTCAGTGTCACAGCACTAGTCTCTGCACCCAGTGAGCCCACCACGTGTCAGTCTCACAGCACTAGTCTCTGCACCACGTGTCAGTGTCACAGCACTAGTCTCTGCACCCAGTGAGCCCACCACGTGTCAGTCTCACAGCTCTAGTCTCTGCACCCAGTGAGCCCACCACGTGTCAGTGTCACAGCACTAGTCTCTGCACCCAGTGAGCCCACCACGTGTCAGTGTCACAGCACTAGTCTCTGCACCCAGTGAGCCCACCACGTGTCAGTCTCACAGCACTAGTCTCTGCACCCAGTGAGCCCACCACGTGTCAGTCTCACAGCATTAGTCTCTGCACCCAGTGAGCCCACCAAGTGTCAGTGTCACAGCACTAGTCTCTGCACCACGTGTCAGTCTCACAGCATTAGTCTCTGCACCCAGTGAGCCAACCACGTGTCAGTCTCACAGCACTAGTCTCTGCACCCAGTGAGCCAACCACGTGTCAGTCTCACAGCATTAGTCTCTGCACCCAGTGAGCCCACCACGTGTCAGTCTCACAGCACTAGTCCCTGCACCCAGTGAGCCCACCATGTGTCAGTCTCACAGCACTAGTCTCTGCACCCAGTGAGCCTACCACGTGTTAGTCTCACAGCACTAGTCTCTGCACCCAGTGAGCCCACCACGTGTCAGTCTCACAGCACTAGTCTCTGCACCCAGTGAGCCCACCACGTGCCACAGCACTAGTCTCTGAACCCAGTGAGCCCACCACGTGTCAGTCTCACAGCACTAGTCTCTGCGCCCAGTGAGCCCACCACGTGTCAGTCTCACAGCACTAGTCTCTGCACCACGTGTCAGTGTCACAGCACTAGTCTCTGCACTCAGTGAGCCCACCACGTGTCAGTCTCACAGCACTAGTCTCTGCACCCAGTGAGCCCACCACGTGTCAGTGTCACAGCACTAGTCTCTGCACCCAGTGAGCCCACCACGTGTCAGTCTCACAGCACTAGTCTCTGCACCCAGTGAGCCCACCACGTGTCAGTGTCACAGCACTAGTCTCTGCACCCAGTGAGCCCACCACGTGTCAGTGTCACAGCACTAGTCTCTGCACCCAGTGAGCCCACCACGTGTCAGTCTCACAGCACTAGTCTCTGCACCACGTGTCAGTCTCACAGCATTAGTCTCTGCACCCAATGAGCCCACCACGTGTCAGTCTCACAGCATTAGTCTCTGTACCCAGTGAGCCCACCACGTGTCAGTCTCACAGCACTAGTCTCTGTACCCAGTGAGCCCACCACGTGTCAGTCTCACAGCACTAGTCTCTGCACCCAGTGAGCCCACCACGTGTCAGTCTGACAGCACTAGTCTCTACACCACGTGTCAGTCTCACAGCACTAGTCTCTGCACCACGTGTCAGTGTCACAGCACTAGTCTCTGCACCACGTGTCAGTGTCATAGCACTAGTCTCTGCACCCAATGAGCCCACCACGTGTCAGTCTCACAGCACTAGTCTCTGCACCACGTGTCAGTCTCACAGCACTAGTCTCTGCACCACGTGTCAGTGTCACAGCACTAGTCTCTGCACCACGTGTCAGTGTCATAGCACTAGTCTCTGCACCCAATGAGCCCACCACGTGTCAGTCTCACAGCACTAGTCACTGCACCAAGTGTCAGTCTCACAGCATTAGTCTCTGCACCCAATGAGCCCACCACGTGTCAGTCTCACAGCACTAGTCTCTGCACCACGTGTCAGTCTCACAGCACTAGTCTCTGCACCACGTGTCAGTGTCACAGCACTAGTCTCTGCACCACGTGTCAGTCTCACAGCATTAGTCTCTGCACCCAATGAGCCCACCACGTGTCAGTGTCACAACACTAGTCTCTGCGCCACGTGTCAGTTTCACAGCATTAGTCTCTGCTCCCAATGAGCCCACCACGTGTCAGTGTCACAGCACTAGTCTATGCATCCAATGAGCCCATCACGTGTCAGTGTCACAGCACTAGTCTCTGCACCCAATGAGCCCACCACGTGTCAGTGTCACAGCACTAGTCTCTGCACCCAGTGAGCCCACCACGTGTCAGTCTCACAGCACTAGTCTCTGCACCACGTGTCAGTGTCACAGCACTAGTCTCTGCACCCAGTGAGCCCACCACGTGTCAGTCTCACAGCTCTAGTCTCTGCACCCAGTGAGCCCACCACGTGTCAGTGTCACAGCACTAGTCTCTGCACCCAGTGAGCCCACCACGTGTCAGTGTCACAGCACTAGTCTCTGCACCCAGTGAGCCCACCACGTGTCAGTCTCACAGCACTAGTCTCTGCACCCAGTGAGCCCACCACGTGTCAGTCTCACAGCATTAGTCTCTGCACCCAGTGAGCCCACCAAGTGTCAGTGTCACAGCACTAGTCTCTGCACCACGTGTCAGTCTCACAGCATTAGTCTCTGCACCCAGTGAGCCAACCACGTGTCAGTCTCACAGCACTAGTCTCTGCACCCAGTGAGCCAACCACGTGTCAGTCTCACAGCATTAGTCTCTGCACCCAGTGAGCCCACCACGTGTCAGTCTCACAGCACTAGTCCCTGCACCCAGTGAGCCCACCATGTGTCAGTCTCACAGCACTAGTCTCTGCACCCAGTGAGCCTACCACGTGTTAGTCTCACAGCACTAGTCTCTGCACCCAGTGAGCCCACCACGTGTCAGTCTCACAGCACTAGTCTCTGCACCCAGTGAGCCCACCACGTGCCACAGCACTAGTCTCTGAACCCAGTGAGCCCACCACGTGTCAGTCTCACAGCACTAGTCTCTGCGCCCAGTGAGCCCACCACGTGTCAGTCTCACAGCACTAGTCTCTGCACCACGTGTCAGTGTCACAGCACTAGTCTCTGCACTCAGTGAGCCCACCACGTGTCAGTCTCACAGCACTAGTCTCTGCACCCAGTGAGCCCACCACGTGTCAGTGTCACAGCACTAGTCTCTGCACCCAGTGAGCCCACCACGTGTCAGTCTCACAGCACTAGTCTCTGCACCCAGTGAGCCCACCACGTGTCAGTGTCACAGCACTAGTCTCTGCACCCAGTGAGCCCACCACGTGTCAGTGTCACAGCACTAGTCTCTGCACCCAGTGAGCCCACCACGTGTCAGTCTCACAGCACTAGTCTCTGCACCACGTGTCAGTCTCACAGCATTAGTCTCTGCACCCAATGAGCCCACCACGTGTCAGTCTCACAGCATTAGTCTCTGTACCCAGTGAGCCCACCACGTGTCAGTCTCACAGCACTAGTCTCTGTACCCAGTGAGCCCACCACGTGTCAGTCTCACAGCACTAGTCTCTGCACCCAGTGAGCCCACCACGTGTCAGTCTGACAGCACTAGTCTCTACACCACGTGTCAGTCTCACAGCACTAGTCTCTGCACCACGTGTCAGTGTCACAGCACTAGTCTCTGCACCACGTGTCAGTGTCATAGCACTAGTCTCTGCACCCAATGAGCCCACCACGTGTCAGTCTCACAGCACTAGTCTCTGCACCACGTGTCAGTCTCACAGCACTAGTCTCTGCACCACGTGTCAGTGTCACAGCACTAGTCTCTGCACCACGTGTCAGTGTCATAGCACTAGTCTCTGCACCCAATGAGCCCACCACGTGTCAGTCTCACAGCACTAGTCACTGCACCAAGTGTCAGTCTCACAGCATTAGTCTCTGCACCCAATGAGCCCACCACGTGTCAGTCTCACAGCACTAGTCTCTGCACCACGTGTCAGTCTCACAGCACTAGTCTCTGCACCACGTGTCAGTGTCACAGCACTAGTCTCTGCACCACGTGTCAGTCTCACAGCATTAGTCTCTGCACCCAATGAGCCCACCACGTGTCAGTGTCACAACACTAGTCTCTGCGCCACGTGTCAGTTTCACAGCATTAGTCTCTGCTCCCAATGAGCCCACCACGTGTCAGTGTCACAGCACTAGTCTATGCATCCAATGAGCCCATCACGTGTCAGTGTCACAGCACTAGTCTCTGCACCCAATGAGCCCACCACGTGTCAGTGTCACAGCACTAGACTCTGCACCCAATGAGCCCACCACGTGTCAGTCTCACAGCACTAGTCTCTGCACCACGTGTCAGTCTCACAGCATTAGTCTCTGCACCCAATGAGCCCACCACGTGTCAGTCTCATAGCATTAGTCTCTGCACCCAATGAGCCCACCACGTGTCAGTCTCACAGCACTAGTCTCTGCACCACGTGTCAGTGTCACAGCATTAGTCTCTGCACCCAATGAGCCCACCACGTGTCAGTCTCACAGCATTAGTCTCTGCACCCAATGAGCCCACCACGTGTCAGTCTCACAGCACTAGTCTCTGCACCCAGTGAGCCCACCACGTGTCAGTCTCACAGCACTAGTCTCTGCACCCAGTGAGCCCACCACGTGTCAGTCTCACAGCACGAGTCTCTGCACCACGTGTCAGTCTCACAGCACTAGTCTCTGCACCACGTGTCAGTCTCACAGCACTAGTCTCTGCACCCAATGAGCCCACCACGTGTCAGTGTCACAGCACTAGTCTCTGCACCCAAAGAGCCCACCACGTGTCAGTCTCACAGCACTAGTCTCTGCACCCAATGAGCCCACCACGTGTCAGTGTCACAGCACTAGTCTCTGCACCCAATGAGCCCACCACGTGTCAGTGTCACAGCACTAGTCTCTGCACCCAATGAGCCCACCACGTGTCAGTGTCACAGCACTAGTCTCTGCACCCAGTGAGCCCACCACGAGTCAGTCTCGTCCCCTTCCATGGTTTCTTTCATGACTGGCATGAATGAATCAGTCATGTGTGTGTGTGTGTGTGTGTGTGTGTGTGTGTGTGTGTGTGTGTGTGTGTGTGTGTGTGTTTGCGTGTGTGTGTGTGTGTGTGTGTGTGTGTGTGTGTGTGTGTGTGTGTGTGTGTGTGTGTGTGCTTGTGTCTGTCTATCTGTGTGTGTTAGGCCGTACACTGTACTATTTTGTACAACTCTGACCAAAAATCACTGATGATCACAACTGAATATCTAGGAGCTGTACATACTCGATACTATACGCCACTCAGTTCAAGAACCGTACTTGTTTTTTGGTTGATTGATCGGCTGGTTGGTTAACTGGTTGTTCTTTTTTGGGCTAATCAGTGAAAACTGAGACGTCCCACAGAAACTGAACTTTCCAGAGTCAGCACCCATATCCAGAGCGTTACCCTGTTATTCTGTTGGTCTTCTACGTGCCGGATTTGTTCTCCACAGCGAGTGCGTGTCTTCAAAGACATCAGTAGAATGTAGTGTGTGTGGCTCACTGTTCTCGATAGTCTGAATTTTTCTGTTTAGATTCCTGTCAATGTAGTATTTGATTTAAGTTATAACGGTAATCTAACAGCAGTGAACGGTCCAAATCTAGAACTGGAGACAGAATTATTGAATTGGTGATTATCAAGTCATGAGTAAAGAGCTGACACTGCTTGTGATCAAAGGTTTTGGGGTATTCATATTCTAATGTAACCATTGTTCAATGAAGTCGTGTTTTTGAATAATTATGAAAACAACGTGCGACTTACAACAGCAGTCTTACTACCAATATCATCTCCCCCATTCCCCCTTTCTGGCCACATCCCACCACACCATCCCCCCACCCTCCTTCTGTAGTAGTGAACAACCTTCAGGTGGGTCAAATCCAGCTGGCTGTCTTGGCAATTCATCAGGGCTCGTGCGGCGGTGGGCGTGGCTCCACTCAACACCACGACCTCCAGCTGGTCCATTCGGAGGCTGCCACCACCCGCCTGAACACACTGAGCCATGTGATGTGTATTGGCGTGCATACGCATAGAATCAGACAGCCACAGACAGGCAGACAGACAGACAGAGGCATGCAAAGAACAGAAAATGTGTGCTTGCGTGTGGTGTGGTGTGGTGTGGTGTGGTGTGGTGTGGTGTGGTGTGTGTGTGTGTGGGGGGGGGGGGGGGGTGAGCGCGAAGGAAGGAGAGCGAGGACAGGATTTAAGTGCATGTGCTTTGCATGTATGTGTATGTGCGTGTCTTTGAGAGAGAGAGAGAGAGAGAGAGAGAGAGAGAGAGAGAGAGAGAGAGAGAGATTGACTGTTAAACTGTCGGGTACATGTTGGCAAATTCATGCACGTGTCTGCATGTTTACGAGCCCGATCACGCACGTGCATGCTTGTGCATACGCAGATCCACACACGTATACCATACTTAGAAACCTGAACTGAAGCATCACATCTCCAAGCATAGGATTCAACCCGACTGAGCCAACCTCTGATCTAGTCCTGATCGTTGATCAGACCCAGCCAACCTTGATCCAGTCCTGCCGACCCTTGACCCATATCCAACCGACCCATGACCCAGACCAGCTGATCCGTAATTCAACCCAGCTGACCTCTGACTCAACCTAGCGGACCTCTGATTCATGTCATCTGACCCCTGATTCATGTCAGTTGACCCCTGATTCAAGTCAGCTGACTCCTGATTCATGTCAACTGACCCCTGATTCATGTCAGCTGACTCCTGATCCAAGTCAGCTGACCCCTGATCTAAGTCAGCTGACCTCTGATCCAAGTCAGCTGACCCCTGATCTAAGTCAGCTGACCCCTGATCCAAGTCAGCTGACCCCTGATCCAAGTCAGCTGACCCCTGATCCAAGTCAGCTGACCTCTGATCTAAGTCAGCTGACCCCTGATCTAAGTCAGCTGACCTCTGATCCAAGTCAGCTAACCTCTGATCTAAGTCAGCTGACCCCTGATCTAAGTCAGCTGACCCCTGATCTAAGTAAGCTGACCCCTGATCTAAGTCAGCTGACCCCTGATCCAAGTCAGCTGACCCCTGATTCAAGTCAGCTGACCCCTGATCCAAGTCAGCTGACCCTGATTTATGATACAATCCAACTGATTTATGATACAATCCAACTGATTTATGATACAATCCAACTGATTCATGATGCAATCCAACTGATTCATGATACAATCCAACTGATTCATGATACAATCCAACAGATTCATGATACAATCCAACTGATTCATGATACAATCCAACAGATTCCTGATACAATCCAACTGATTCCTGATACAATCCAACTGATTCATAATACAATCCAAATGATTCCTCATACAATCCAACTTATTCCTGATACAATCCAACTGATTCCTGATACAATCCAACTGATTCCTGATACAATCCAACTGATTCCTAATACAAACTGATTCCCGATACAATCCAACTGATTTATGATGCAATCCAACTGATTCCTGATACAATCCAACTGATTCATAATACAATCCAACTGATTCCTGATACAATCCAACTGATTCCTGATACAATCCAACTGATTCCTGAAACCATCCAGCTGGTTCATGATACAACCAAACTGATTCCTGAAACCATCCAGCTGACTGCTAATACAGTCAACCTGACCCATTATCCGGGGCAGCCAGCCGAGTTCGTTCAGAGAAAAGGACTGTAGCCAGATCTGAGCCCCTGTAACCTAAGTTTGATTAATGTGTTGCAGTGCAGCGGAGCACTCAAACACAGACAACGCTGCTGAAATTTCAACCTTATTACAGAAATACCAGGAAGACAATTCTGACTACGTTGTGCGAAAACACGATAAATGTCCAAAAAGCGTCTTGCAGAGTTGTCACCAAGAATCGTTCTCTTTCTGTCGAAACGGAGAGGGAGGGTGGGGGAGGGGGGGGGGGGGGGGGGGTCCGAGTAGAAGCATTGTTTGGTTGGGGAGGAAAGGAGGGGGAGGGCGCAACTGTTTGGTACCAAAGTGGAAGATACAACCCAGCGCCATTCGAGCTAACTCAAAGAAGGTGTTGCCAGCCCGACCGATTTTCTCATCTCATTTGCTTAGCGCGTCAGCACTTTTATTATTCCCGCTGGTCAAACTCGACTAGCCCCTGATCCAGCCCAGCGACGCCAACCACATTCTGATCCAACCCAAATGACGTCTGTTCCCGTCCAAATGACCCCTTAATTCTTCAGCCAACTTAACCGATCCCTGATCCAAACCAGATGCCCCCTGATCCAACTTAGATGAGCTCTGATCCAATCCGGCTATCCCAGCCTATACCTTATCGAACCCAAATAACCCTGCCCAACCCCAATGGCCCTGATCCCATTCAGGCGACCTTTTATCCAGTCCAGCTCTTCCATCAATTCCTGATCCCATCAGGTGACCTTTTATCCAATCCACTCTTCCACCGATTCCTGATCCCATCAGGTGACCTTTTATCCAATCCAGCTCTTCCACCGATTCCTGATCCCATCAGGTGACCTTTTATCCAATCCAGCTCTTCCAGCGATTCCTGATCCCATCCACATGACCTTTTATCCAATCCAGCTCTTCCACCGATTCCTGATCCCATCCAGGCGACCTTTTATCCAATCCAGCTCTCCCACCGATGCCTGGTCCCATCCACGTGACCTTTCATCCAATCCACTCTTCCACCGATTCCTGATCCCATCCACGTGACCTTTTATCCAATCCACTCTTCCACCGATTCTTGATCCCATCCAGGCGACCTTTTATCCAATCCAGCTCTCCCACCAATTCCTGATCCCATCCAATCCAGCTCTCCCACCGATTCCTGATCCCATCCACGTGACCTTTCATCCAATCCACTCTTCCACCGATTCATGATCCCATCCACGTAACCATTAATCCAGTCCACTCTTCCACCGATTCCTGATCCCATCCAGGCAACCTTTTATCCAATCCAGCTCTTCCGCCGATTCCTGATCCCATCCACATGACCTTTTATCCAATCCACTCTTCCACCGATTCCTGATCCCACCCAGGCGACCTTTTATCCAATCCACTCTTCCACCGATTCCTGATCCCATCAGGTGACCTTTTATCCAATCCACTCTTCCACCGATTCCTGATCCCATCAGGTGACCTTTTATCCAATCCACTCTTCCACCGATTCCTGATCCCATCAGGTGACCTTTTATCCAATCCACTCTTCCACCGATTCCTGATCCCATCAGGTGACCTTTTATCCAATCCAGCTCTTCCGCCGATTCCTGATCCCATCCACATGACCTTTTATCCAATCCACTCTTCCACCGATTCCTGATCCCATCAGGTGACCTTTTATCCAATCCACTCTTCCACCGATTCCTGATCCCATCAGGTGACCTTTTATCCAATCCACTCTTCCACCGATTCCTGATCCCATCAGGTGACCTTTTATCCAATCCACTCTTCCACCGATTCCTGATCCCATCAGGTGACCTTTTATCCAATCCACTCTTCCACCGATTCCTGATCCCATCCAGGCGACCTTTTATCTAATCCACTCTTCCACCGATTCCTGATCCCATCCAGGCGACCTTTTATCCACTCCACTCTCCCACCGATTCCTGATCCCATCCAGGCGACCTTTTATCTAATCCACTCTCCCGCCGATTCCTGATCCCATCCAGGCGACCTTTTATCTAATCCACTCTTCCACCGATTCCTGATCCCATCCAGGCGACCTTTTATCCACTCCACTCTCCCACCGATTCCTGATCCCATCCAGGCGACCTTTTATCTAATCCACTCTCCCGCCGATTCCTGATCCCATCCAGGCGACCTCTTATCTAATCCACTCTTCCACCGATTCCTGATCCCATCCAGGCGACCTTTTATCCACTCCACTCTCCCACCGATTCCTGATCCCATCAGGTGACCTTTTATCCAATCCACTCTCCCACCGATTCCTGATCCCATCGAAATGACCCTGATCCAATTCAGCTGACATCTGATCCGACCTAGCTGACAGTTAATTCAGCCCAGCTTATGTAAGATCCAGTCCACCTGACCTGAGATCTATCTCACTTTCCTATGATTCATTTCCCACCTCACTTAGAATTCAATCCATTCATCTAGTGTATGACACAAACCTCGCCTCTCTCTCTTACCCCAAATGTACTGATCCAATACATATAACATACGATGTTATCCGAGTCTTTTCAATATTTCACCTTGCCGCATGAGAGATCCACTCCAGCTAACTATATCAGTTGCTGAATTGTTTCCTGTACCACCTACAGGCGTCCACCACCCCCAACACCCACACTGATGACCTGTGATCTAAACCTACAACCTCTGGCC
>CM065737.1:672500-682500 GCA_033310375.1 Conus canariensis
GTGTGTGTGTGCGCGCGCGAGAGAGAGAGATTATGTACGTGTGTGAGCGCGCGCGCGAGCGTGTATGTGCGTGTGTGTGTGCATGAGTGCGTGTCTTCATGTGTGTAAGAGAGAGAGAGAGAGAGAGAGAGAGAGAGAGGAGGGGGGGGGGGGTATTTACATGTATTGGCGTGAGAATATTACGGCTACAAGGCATACTTTGTGTGAGTGCGCGAACTACGCAACCAGCGGCGTGTTGAAAACAAAGTACGTCCTTGGTTGGTGTGGCTGCGAGAAGAGTGCACCGAGTCTAAATAAAGTGACAAAATGAAAAATACTGAATTCATATTTAAATGAAATGTCATATTTGATGCATTTCGTATAATAACTGTAATGCGTGCTCAGCTTAAGTTGGATGTTGGTTCTTTAAAAATTGTTCTTTATTAAAAAAAAAAAAAAGTGCAATTTAGCGGTGCATTATACTTTATCATCTAAAAACTGAAGACAAAGGAGCAGGCACCTGACTTTTCTTGAATTGGGAAACACACCCTATGATTGTATGAATTTTTTTTTCTTAACTGTTAAAGATTATTTAGCCCAGGCCTCAGCGGGAGGTGCATTTTTGCTATTAGATCTGTCAACACTACCTCAGTTCTCTGTGTGGTTAGATCCAAACATATTTGAATATAAGAATAAAGGAAGTTCGTTCCATCGACACCTGATGAACAGATCTGCTTGTCTGGTGGCCGCAATATTGACAAGATAATTGATGCAATTTCCTTTTTCATTTTTTTCCTGGAATCAGTTTTGGATACTTTTTCATGACCTTGCGTATTAAGCAATGGACATGTAAGCCCCGAAATTTGCGACGGAAGACAACTAATGTTATAATGACGTGATCTAGGCCTGGGCTACCGAGTCTGCTTTAAATGTAGCAGATCTATTTTGCTCCAGCTGACTTAAGCAATAGTCAGACGTCATAAGCGCATTACACTGCATTTATATTGTACACACATCACTACCCAGTAAAGTCGACAGACTTACTTGCTCCGATGTAACGCTTTTTAAAATGTGCTGCAGTCTTTAGTTATAAATTATCTTTCACCTCTGCGTAGCTACTTAAACCAGCTTTGCACACGTCTCCATTATGATTGCCGTCTGCACATTGTGTCGTCTGCAGTCAGGCTAAACTATAATTGTGATTTACTTCCCTTGTCGAGAAAAAGTGAACATAAGTGTGTTTTCATTATCTTGTGCTTAGCGCTGATTTTTTGTTTACTCTTCTCAGTTCTGTTCTTAATGTATTGTTTACGCAGATGAGACAGCTGCTTACACTGCAACAGTTAACGTATTCAGAGGGCACGAGAATCTGTATTAATACAACCATCTGCGTGTGGAGCAGACTAACAGGACTATCTGTTGTGTGTGCCAAATTGGGGGGAAAAAGGTGAGGAAAAAAATGAAAGCAGGGCATATCGTGTTTGTTTCACCAATGAGACACGATGACCCAGACCGGAACAAGATCGTTAAAAAAAAGAGGCATGCTTCGGATACCTTTGCGGGTTCGTGCACACACACACACACACACACACACACACACACACACACACACACACACACACATACTTAAATACGCGTGCCCATGACCACATATGTGTACACAGAAACAATTGTTTGTGTGTGTGAGTGCGTGCGCGCGCGCGCACACACACCACACACGCGCGCGATAATATACTAACAACTTAAAATAGAGTCTGCATATCAATCCATCGAAATTAAAGTCTTTTCAAATCCCAGTGAGGCACTAATTAAACCATATTTCAAAACATTTTTACTTTCATTTTAATCACTTAATGACCTGTTCTTAATTCACTGATTAGAAGACTCTTGTGTTGATGATTTCTATTGAATTTCAACTGTTCGTGGGGACTTTGTGCAGAGATACTGGGGATTCTTCCAAGATAAATTGTATATGTGCAGAGATACTGGGGATTCTTCCAAGATAAACTGTATGTGTGCAGAGATACTGGAGATTCTTCCAAGATAAATTGTATGTGTGCAGAGATACTGGAGATTCTTCCAAGATAAATTGTATGTGTGCAGAGATACTGGGGATTCTTTCAAGATAAACTGTATGTGTGCAGAGATAATGGGGATTCTTCCAAAATAAACTGTATGTGTGCAGAGATACTGGGGATTCTTCCAAGATAAACTGTATGTGTGCAGAGATACTGGGGATATTTCAACTGTTCGTGGGGACTTTGTGCAAAGATACTGGGGTTTCTTCCCAGATAAATTGTATGTGTGCAGAGATACCGGGGATTTTTTCAAGATGAATTGTATGTGAGCAGAGATACTGGGGATTCTTTCAAGATAAGTTGTATGTGTGCGGAGATACTGGGGATTTTTTCAAGAGAAATTGTATATGTGCAGCGATACTGGGGATTTTTTCAAGAGAAATTGTATGTGTGCAGAGATACTGGGAATTTTTTTTACAAGAGAAATTGTATGTGTGTAGAGATACTGGGGATTTTTTCAAGATGAATTGTATGTGTGCAGAGATACTGGGGATTTTTTCAAGAGAAATGGTATTTTCGCCTTCTGGAATTGCTCTGAGGTATTCTTTTCTATCCCTTTGTTTGCCTTTCGTTTTTGGTTTGTTTCTTTGTTTGTTCGGTTGTTGTTTTTTCTCCGCTGTTCCGCCTTCGTGGCCCTGTTTCACCTGTTGTTATGCTAGTTCCTCTGTTTTTCTGCACTGTGGCACTTTCATGTGTCGTTATTGTCAGTCTTCACACCCCTTTCTCTCTTGTTCCAGTTTAAAACACGCTAGTTATTCTGCGGCAATCCGGCGACAAGGTAGTGAGTGAGACAGCGAACACTGCACAGTGGATGCTAACAACCCAAGCTGCAGTGTGCAGTCAGGCCTTTGCGTGTGTGTCTTGTGGCATTTTCAAATGTGTCTTGAAGAACGGGTGGGGTGGGAGGTAGGGGATGGCAATGAAATCAAGCGGGGTGGAAGACTACCCCAGAATTACCTGCTTGCTGGTATATGACTGAAGGATATCAATGGTTTTAGCTTGTTGGTATATGACTGAAGGATATCAATGGTTTTAACTGCTGTGATTTGTTCTTGATGTTTTTATTCATGTTTGACCAGTACACAAGTATAGATGGACCAGGAATACACACACATTGAGAGACATGATAGTAGCAACATGTTTCGCGAAACGGTATTTACAATTAGTTGAATAAGGAGACCTGTAATAACATAGATTTTAAGAGAGAGAGAGAGAGAGAGAGAGAGAGAGAGAGAGAGAGATGGTTGATTTGTTTAGCATCTAGGCCTTAACAAATTCCTGAACAATAGCACTAAATTAGTCAGAGCCATTTGCAGAAGAAAATAAAAAGAAAGCAGCTCACAAAGTTAGAACTGCAAAAGAGGCAAACAACAGAGATCAACTGGGAAAAAAATATATAAAGTTACAAATCCTACCTCGGATAGTTTACCATCATTTAATCAGACTTGTCTTCAATCAGACATGTCTAATCATTCACGGCTGAATCTCTTTGTTAAAAGCTAGGTAAAGAACCGTTTTACTACTTTTGTGTTCTTTGAATTGGTAACAATGTTTGTTGTCTAAAAGCATTTGGCTCTGTGTGATATTTGAGTGGTATGAGAACACGTCGAAGATCACTGAGGAGCAGGCGACACAAACCAAAACGGAGTTCATCTTCTTCATTATTTTTACACATGGCACAGATTAATTCTACATCTCTACGGTTTCTGTATCGATATCAATTATCTACACATTGTAAATCTTTCACTCGAACAAATGCGATCAATGTTTGTCAACGAATTGGTCAACTGATTCAGCACCTTGATTTTCCCACACACATCGAAATCCAAACGCAAACAGAACTAATCGAATGTTGGTTACCCAGGGTTTTTTTTTTTTTTTTTTTTTACCTTTTCCATCCAGAATTAGTAACATCAGATAAGCTTTGTAAGGGAGGCGATTTTCATTCATCCGTGGTAATTTGATCCAGTATTTAACTGACCTCGTGCATGCATTCACATACAATGGATACCGGTATCTCCATAGGTCATTGCAGCGGCGGCTTTTTCTGTGGCACCAGGAAAGCGTTTAAATGCAAACAAATGCACTTTTTCTGTGTGTTCTATCTTTTCGTCTAGACCCCAAATTTCTCATCCCAATAAAAGTACTGGCTGCATTCTGACACCAAAAGGTTTACAAAATTTTTTCAAAGACTGCATGTCATAATTATGTAATAAAGTCAAGATGCCGATAACTGCGGTTTTACCCCTTGCAGCCAGATGGCAAGAAGATGACAGGCTTAACTTTGTGGAAAAATACAGTCCTAAATATTTGTATGTGCTGACTACTTTCTTTTCAGAACCACCCAGGTACCAGTGTTCGTGCGCTGCAGGAAAATCGCCTTTACGAAAAACAGTTATATATCTTTTGTTTATATCAACTTTTAATTTCTAATTTGATTGATAATTCATACAAAATATTCACCTGCGCGCGCAGAGAGAGAGAGAGAGAGAGAGAGAGAGAGAGAGAGAGAGGGAGGGTGTGTTAGAAAAGCATCAATATTTTTTTCCGAAAAGTGGGTTTTGATAAACATATTAATGCATAAGAATTGAAA
This sequence comes from Conus canariensis, assembly GCA_033310375.1. Taxonomy (NCBI): domain Eukaryota; kingdom Metazoa; phylum Mollusca; class Gastropoda; order Neogastropoda; family Conidae; genus Conus; species Conus canariensis. The sequence continues at coordinate 677,151 of CM065737.1, forward strand.
CCATGTGTTCTTCCTAAATTTAGAATACAGTGTTGGATAAACATAGGTATTTAATATGAACAGTGAACATGCCTTTAGTCTATATATTATGAACACTTGAAGACGATCGGACTTTGTTGTTTGTTGGATGTTTGAATGTTTCATGAACTGTCATGAAAGTGACTTCAGTTTTTGTTGGTCATCGTGCGACTTCTTCCTCGTCATGTCGCATGTCGTGTGAGCTTGTATTAGTGGTGAAATAGGCCTCAAGATCATGGACACATCATGTCGCATGTCGTGTGAGCTTGTATTAGTGGTGAAATAGGCCTCAAGATCATGGACACATCATGTCGCATGTCGTGTGAGCTTGTATTAGTGGTGAAATAGGCCTCAAGATCATGGACACATGATTTTGGAATTCCGAGATCTCTCAGTGATGTCATATTGATGAGGGGAACATGGGATCTTGTTTGCCCATTTAGGCGTGTTTGGAATGACCTAAAACAGTCATCTTTTGTATGTGACAAAAGCGTATTCGTTTATTTGTCTATCAGTTTCGTTAGTTATTTTTTCATTTATCTATTTATTTGTTCATTTACTTACTTGCCTACAACACACACACACACACACACACACACACACACACACACACACACACACACACACACACAGCGTGCGCGCACGCACGCAAGCACACACACACACACACACACACACACACACACACACACACACACACACACCACACACACAAATCATATTTCGACCTTGTGGGGTCTTTCTCATGGGACTTAAGTGACGGAATTGCACATAGCAGTTTCCGTTCACACTCTTCTGAAAGCAGCTCACCACAGTTCAGATGGCTGAGATAGGGAGGGGTTGGTAGGGCGGCGGGAAGCTATGGGGAACACGAGAAAAGAAGAGTAGGCAAGATGGAGGCATAGACACAGACAAAGAGAGGGTGAGGGCACTTAGGACAAGAACGTTGTGTGTGTGTGTGTGTGTGTGTGTGTGTGTGTGTGTGTGTGTGTGTGTGTGTGTGTGATCTTTCTCATCCATAAATACATTACTTTGGGGTATCTTTTTAGGCATTTTTATCTCTACACAGACGAAAAAAGTGTTTTGGAGCCTCTCGTTTCAGGCATGTATACAGCAGTCTCTTTCTTTGAGTGATATAATAACCTCTATTTCTTTTTACACCGTTATTTATTTAAAGTCAATGTTATCTAACTCTTTTTAAAGAGAACAGACTGACTTAGGTCAGTCAAATGTTTAGGCCTTATTAAATCAAGTGGCAAGCATCCATACATCCACACAAAAAGCAACGTCCTGTAGATGAAAATGAAACTGCAGACTAAATAAATTGTAGGGTTTTGTGTTGTTGTTGTTGTTTTTCATCAAAGCTGTCCATGTTTGTAAGAATTAATGAAGAAAAGCAAAAACCCAAACTGTAAATTCATTATGGAAATGTTCATTGAAATCATACCCATTCATTTCCTGCACACTCAGGCATGTTACCTCTTATGTCTCAGATGGGAATCGGTTTTATGTCACTCTGTGTATGTCACAACAATTTGGATATTAATTTTAAACTTCGGAAGGTGCCTAGCATGTTTCTTTCATGTAAAGAGCTACCCACGCAGCGCTTCCTAATGTATGACCTCCACAAAAACACCTAAAGTGACACCCAGTGCAACTTGTAGCTATGAATAAGTATTAAATGAATGAATGAATAAATGAATGAACGAGTGAGTGAATAAATGAATGATTGATTGAATGAATGAACAAATGAATGATGAATGAAATGAAATGAATGAATGAATGAATGAATAACAAAATAAATGTATGAATAGATAAATACAATACATGCAATTTGGTCCAATACACAAGATAATTGTTCCACATCATTCCGAACACACCATAAGGGGAACACAAGATCCTGTTATCCCCTCGTCACCATGACATCACCAAAGAATCCCTCCAAAACCGGTGATCATGAGATCATGCAGCTTGCCCCGGTGAACTTCAGGGAGATGTAGAGCAGTGTTGGACAACTGATCGGGCAGTGCCCGTTGAACGGCCATGAGCTTAGAATACTGAAGGGAAGTAAGGTGAATTTTCTCATGCCCCATGTTCATTTGTTTGATCGGTGTATTCGTTATCTTCGTTTCACCTTTTTTTTCTCTCATCTTTCAACCGTCCTCTCTTTCCGTTTCTATATTCACCTTGTAGCATGCGGTTAGAGTGTTGTTGTTTTGATCCATTTTCATTAACTTGATGAATTTCATTGTCTTTGTTTCAATTTGTTGGTTGCATCTTTTGGGAGTGTTTGGCTCCACTGCTGTGCCTCAGTGATCCCCTAGGTTGGTGACAATAGTAGCAGACCTGTTGTTCTTTTGGGCGCGGCGATAGCCTGAAACGACTGTGTGTGGTCAACTGGGCTATGACACCAACTGGACATCAAAGGAACATGAAACAGTGCAATGGCCACTTTCTGGTTAGAGTGGTCTCTCAATCACACACACACACACACACACACACACACACACACACACACACACACACACACACACACTCGATCACACATGTTTTGTACGCTAACACACAACACACACACACACACACACACACACACACACACACACACACACACACACACACACACGCACGCACGCACGCACGCACGCACGCACACACACACACATACAGAAACGCGCAGGCGCGCCTCTCGCACGGGTTTTTTTTGTTTTTGTTTTTTGCCCCCACATACCACGCAGCCAAAGGGAGAGAAACCGAGACAGTGCCGAACAGAACACTAACACACCCTGATCAGTAGACCGAAGTTTATTCATGCAGTCAGTCTTTGTTTGAACTGAAATGGGGAAAAATATGAGGCAAAAATGGATAAAAAGGATAAATAGTTTTAAACAAATTGTGGAAGTAAATGTCAAGAGAGAGAGAGAGAGAGAGAGAGAGAGAGAGAGAGGAGAGAGAGAGAGAGAGAGAGAGAGAGAGAAGTTAAGACAGAAAGGGAACAGAAACAGGCTCCCTGGAGTTGGTCTTGATCCATTTTCTCATGTTTCAGATTACACTGAGTCATGCTTTCATGGTTTCAGGCTTTAAAAAACAAAACAAACAAATCAGTAATGCGTGACGTGTCGGTAACATCTGTAGGCAGCGAAACATCGGTTTTTGTAACAGTTTCCATATTTTCGTCATGTGAAATACAGCAAAACCAAAGACATCATTATCACCATCGTCGTCGTCGGCATTGTGCAGTGTATAAATAAATGAGACAGTCGAAGAGGATGAAGGAATAGCATACATGGCATTTATTTGCTTTGCTTTCCAGTTTACACTTCTGCATCGCTTTCAGTTCTATTCTAGTCTCTTCTATTCCAACACACAATATTTCGTATTTAAATGCAGGTCAGGTTTAGGTCAGTTTGTAATTGTAAAAGCTGTTTTGTATAACATTCCCTTGTGTCCTATTGCGTTCCTCACAGTGAATTCTATCCAGATGGATTACATCCTATTGATGTTTTGTGGCCCAAACCTCACACACCGTACAGGCAGCGACGCACCTGTCTTTCTTTGTTTATGAGAGCCTCAGATAATTAGCTTCCAGTCGAGGACTGAAGGAAAATCAGTGAGCATTTCGAAGTTAATCTCAGTCATTACATTTCTCATCCGTTTGCTGTTTATCCGTTTCTTACAAAGCTTTATTTTTTACTCCTTAATTCCATAAGCAAATTCGTGACTTAGGTGAGAAAGATATTTCAATCATGGGAAAGAAGACGACAAAAACAAGAGGGCCTTTTTGACATACGAACTAACAGTCCTGTGACTGCTTCCTCGAAGACTGGGAAAAAAGTGGACTGTTTATTTTTTGAATGTTAATATTGATGGGCATCGAATTTGCAGTCTGACGTTGTGTGTGTGTGTGTGTGTGTGTGTGTGTGTGTGTGTGTGTGTGTGTGTGTGTGTGTGTGAAGTGACCGCTGTCGCAGTCCGTCTCTACCTATCGTTGTTCTGGTAGCGCGACAGGTTGCCTCCCACTCCAACGTCTCCTGGGATAGATCCCCATCCCAATGACCTGAGGTGTGTGTGGTCGATAAAGCGGAACTACCGCAACGTTGTTCAACAACTGTGTGGGCCAGTTCACAGCACAAGGGGCCAAAGTATTCTGCCACTGTCACTCGGCATCCGTTTGTCCAGTGTCATAGACCGTCCTTCCGCCTGTCCACTCATTGCAGTTCTTTCTCTGCCTCTACCCTCCTCCCTTGTTCCCTCCCCTCCCCATCCTCCTCTCTCTCTCTCTCTCTCTCTCTCTCTCTCTCTCTCTCTCTCTCTTCTCTCTCTCTCTCTCTCTCTGTCCAAACAAGGGGCTTATAGTCCATAGTGCGTTGTGTCAGCAAAATTCCGAATGGCCTGCATCGTGTTATCTAACTTGTAGATAATAGTAAATTGATATGATATACCGGCAGTCTTGTAACTGCTTTATTACCTTGACTGCGTCTCTTTCATAATACTTATATCATATTTCTCTTTCTCTCTTTCTTTCTCTTCTCTTCTTTTCTTCCTTTTTTCTTCTCTTTTTTATTTACTTCCTTTCTGTTTGAATTGATCTTACGGTTCCTACATGACTAGTTCTGAAATACCATTCATTGACAGTATTTGTCGAGTTCAGACTGGCATAAGGGAAAGAAGTCTGTATCGGTGAAACAAGAAAGGAATTGTTACTTCCCCTCTTAGGATCTGTTTGTGGGCAGGAGGCCGGATTCCCAACCATAGCACAAGGATCCAAATCTCAACTGAAAAAAAAAAAAAAAAAGGGGGGGGGGGGGGGTAGGGAGAGGAAGGGGAGGGGTGAGGAAAGGGTCAAGGAAAGGGGGGGGGGGGGTATTGGCGATGGAGGAAGGCGTCTTAGAACAAAATAATGCGTAATTTGAACGCCTGTTTTATAGATTAGAAATTGACATATGAGTAATAAGTTCTCAAAATAATTAAGATAATACATATTCTAATTTCAACACAGACGCTCGCTAAGATTTCTCAGGGTCGTGTATGTAACTTACCTTTTTTAAACATATACTTCCTAAAATGGCCACAAAACATGGTTCTCATGTTACCCAGATGAAGATTCTGTGATTCCAACCTTCCATCTTCAAATGTATGCTGCCAAATTCAGCAGACGGCAAACTGAGCTGCAGAACAAAGTTGGGGGTCTATTTGAGCTTCTGACATATTTTGGGGAACATTGCTATCAAATTATGAAGAGGGCAAAATAATCTGCAGAACGCTGTCGAGAAAAGTACAGTGACCTCCGAAAAGGGTCAATTATGCCACAGTTCAATGCAAGGGAAAAACA
>CM065737.1:690000-705000 GCA_033310375.1 Conus canariensis
CAAACAACCCTAATGTAAATCCATGCAAACCAACCATCAACATTTCACACCTTAAGAACATCTTCGCACGATTCAGTCTTCTATATTCGCATTGAATCAGGAAAGCGAAGGGTGACTATGGATCGTATGAGGCACAAGGAATGCGTTCACCATGTTGTTTTCATTTGAACGTAGGGGTACACAAACCATTCTAATATATTGTGATTGACATATGGATCATACGGAGATCGACTGTTGCGAGTTTTGTGTCGAATACTTGGGTAAGGCTACACCTTACAGAAAAAGTGGACCTACACTAGTCCAGACTCAGTCAGTGCGCCCTGGTTAGTACAGTCCATGGTAGTCCACACAGAGTCACTGGGGCACACAGAGCCCTGACATCATGTCTCTCAGTCAGCCTGTGCAGTGTGAAACTAGTCTGCTTCGGAAAAGTGCGGTTCAAGGACAATGGCAAAATGAGATCGAGCCTGAAGCGAAGAGATTGCTTTGACATCAGTCAGATAACATCACATCAAGGTTTTAGACAAGGAAGAGCTGGAGAGAGTGGATAGACATCAGTCAGATAACATCACATCAAGGTTTTAGACAAGGAAGAGCTGGAGAGAGTGGGTAAACTGACCATTTGTACAGCTTTTTGTACTCCCAGTCCTTATAGAACAGGGAGTAGTTTACAATGGGAACGAACAAATGCTGTCAGTGTGTCTGTCCGTGGTCAAAATGTGTTCCACTCGCTCGAAACAAAACTACTGAGCCGATCTTTCTGAAAATTTGTAGATATGTTCGTTATGGGTCACGGATGATGCTCAATGTTTTATTTTACCAGAATAGCCGTTACCAACGGCTATAACGGCCCAAAACGGTTTTTCTTCTTTATGGAATATCTCAGTGACAAAATGCATTATGACACATGTTGGATTGTGACGTCAAATACATTATGACGCATGTTTGTGACGTTTTTCAGGAAGATAAACTGGGAGTACGTTTATATGCTTTGCATCTTGTTTTAATACCAGTGTGCTGTCGAGTTTTGTAGTCTGCAATAAAGATTTTTTGTTTTAATACCAGTGTGCTGTCGAGTTTTGTAGTCTGCAATAAAGATTCTTTGTTTTAATACCAGTGTGCTGTCGAGTTTTGTTGTCTGCAGTAAAGATTCTTTCCAGTCGGGTTTGGTTGTTCAGGTGGTGTAACTGTTAAGCAGGGGAGAGAAGGAAGAAGAAGAGGGGAGGGGGTGGAGAGGAGCGGAGGGAGAGGGAGGGTAAGACAAAGAAAGAAAGGAAAAGATGTGTTTGGTGATAATCAAAGGGGCGTCAGGTAGGGGGCGGGCTGGGGTAGGGGTAGGGGGTGGATGGTGGATTGGGACTTGTATACTGGAAACATATTCACACAACATATGCTTATTTCTGGTATTGTTCATGGAATCTTTCTCTCTCTCTCTCTCTCTCTCTCTCTCTCTCTCTCTCTCTCTCTCTCTCTCTCTCTCTCTCTCTCTCTCACCAATGTTACAACCTTAATCTATTGGATTGCAGTACAAAACACTGGGCACATACATTTTTGCCATGGTTGAGGTACAGAAAGGGCGGAATAGCGTGGAATGTGGGTATGGGTGTGTGTGTGTGTTTTGTGTCAACACTTCGTTTAAGAGCATTTTCTGATTTCAGTCCATGGTGTGCCTGTCTTTTTCCAGTTCTCCAACACAGCACTTACATGGCTGTCCTCAGTTCTTCATCGTATTCCCCCAAGGATGTGGTGAGCTCACGCAGTTGCCTCGTGATATGGTTGAGATTTCGCAGCATTCTGAAACAGGGAAAGATTCGTTAATAATGTGTTCTCTCTCTCTCTCTCTCTCGTTTTCACACATTTATAATATGCACTTACACACACACACACACACACACACACACACACACACACACACACACACACACACACACACCACGCTCACACACACACACACACACACACACACACACACACACACACACACACACACCACTCACCACCACACTCACTCACTCATCACTGTGGTCTGCACGCACGCATACACAGTATCGAAAACACGACCACCCACCCAGAGAGAGGAGAGAGAGAGAGAGAGAGAGAGAGAGAGAGAGAGAGAGAGAGAGAACACATGTTGTCACATGAACAAGTATGCACGCATGATTACACATTCCTTCCCCGTAAATGCGCACACGAGAGCGCGCGCGTGCGCGCACACACACACGCACACACACACACACGCGCACACGCGCGCGAGCTCGCATGCACGTTCCCTCGCGTATGGTAATAATCTTAAATTGATATCTGAAATATAGTAGAGTTACGCTGAGAAAGGAAGGAAAAGTGGAGATGAAAGAATTGAATGTACAAAACTGAACAAAGTAATTGTGTGATGACTTAAGACTTGAAGGTAAAAAACATACAGGAAATGACCGTCAAAGACATTCATAAAATTCTCAGATGGGTCGTCGGGTAATAATCTGTACAAAAAATACAAAATATCACGATTATCCAGTCTCGTTTCTCCAGCCGATGCCACTGTCGCCAATGTCAGTGAGGAAATAATGAATATCCTCATTAATCCAGCAAAGGGCATCTTTGAATGCTTGGGACTGTTGCAGAACGATGCTCACGGTCTGATTAGAAACGTGTTGATTGTGACTGACGGCATCACGGTACCATTCATTACCCTGGGATTGACACAAGTCTTTCACATCAGGACTGGAAGACAAGCTATGTAAACCGAATTTGAGAAATGCGCACAGATCAGACCAAACTATATATGAGCAACCAAATAAAGTAAAAAAAAAAAAGGATTATCGGAGAAGTTCACCAATGATACAGTGAAAAAATTGTCTGTTAGCATTGAGTCGTGTCCAAATGTATAATCATATAATGGTGATCAAAGTAGCACCAGTACTTATGACGATGATGTCTCAAGGAAACGCTGGACGTATTGTTATTTGGATGTCCTTAACGATCCATTTACGGTAATATGCAGTATCACTCATGATACATGCAATGATATAAAAGAACTAATGTTTTTACAGCTTATACCCAAGCTTCACAAAGTAAAGCGCGTAGAAAATTATTCTTGACTCGCGTGGCTCGCTTTACAGGGTTCTGAATGAGAAATCTGCTCGATATGATGAATGAAAGGATTAAAAATAATAATGATAATAAAAACTTCGTTAAAAAAAAAGGCAAAGAAACTATGTGAGTAGTTTAGTGAATTGCCTCACTTCTATATAACGAGCCAGTTGATTAACTGATTTGGAAAGGTAGCCTTATCGCTTTGCACATAACCGCCATTATTGTTTCCCGACAATCACTTTGTGCATAGTAACCATTTAAATGGTTTTTAACAATAATATATTTAGAATTGTCATCACACAAGCAGATGTGTCATTAATATGTTTCTTAATCAGAAAAAATCCCTGTGCTGAAATAGATTATTAGAAAGCCTTTGACGCGCATGACAGTGCGTCTGCTCTCTAAGCGGGTGGTACAAGGCGGAGTCAACGGAGTTGTCACGAACAAGCATTTCATGCGGCGGAGGCAACACATCAAATGCTTTTGCCAGTGATGAAAGTGCGCACTCCAGAAAAAGCCATTCTCCTGGTCTGTGCTCGCTGTTTCGCAGTGGATTTGAATGTAACCAAAAAGACAGAAACATCCCGATAAAGATATTTAACAAAACTTCTGTTCGAGCCTAGGTTTCTTACGTAAGTTACAGTGAAATTATGTTCCGAGGGATTTCACAACTTCCCTGTCCATTTTAGAAATGTTTAGATAATTAGTAATTATGATGCAGTCACTGGTATAAAATCGATGGATTTTACATTAATGGAGTTGAAATAGATCTTTTCCGTGAAAAATAAATCTGATGAAGCTAGCACCTGTCTTTCAAGTGCAAATAGATTACCTTTTCTCGGTTTGTGGGTCAAGCAAAATAGGAGTCAAATCGATTCCCATTTATGAACTCAATTTACATTTTATTCGCCATACATAGAAATTACACGAAAACAGACGAAACGCTGCCAGCACGTTCAATTTAACACAAGAAAAATGAGAAAACATTCACTGCCGCATGTCGTTCCTTTCAAATAAATTGAACAAAAGACCTTTTACATTGTTTTGTGAAGGAGAGCGAATGGTGAAGTGGAGTCTACTGTAGCACTAAAACACGAGGTTTTTTTAGATGTAGATCTGATGAATAATCTACATCGGATTAATTGTTTATGTGATTCGTTTTGTAATAAGTACCAAGCGCGACTGTAGTCCTGTAGTCACTGGCCCTTATCTGTTACGGTGAAGGTGTGGATGACTTGTGTGCTACAGCCAGTTTGGTGTGGTCTTCCTCCTAAAACAACATTACTGGCTAAGTTCCAATTCTGTGAGAACATACAGACCATGTTCCAGTTTTTCATGACTTACATTTCTGTAAAAGGTCTGATGTGCAAAGTGGTTATGAATATGTGTAAGTGTGTGTGTGTGTGTGTGTGTGTGTGTGTGTGTGTGTGTGTGTGTGTGTGTGTGTGTGTTTGTGTGTGTGTGTGTGTGTGGAGAGAGAGAGAGAGAGAGAGAGAGAGAGAGAGAGAGAGAGAGAGAGAGAGAGAGGAGGGGATAGAAAGAGAGCAACAATTTGTGTAACGAGCTTTACTTCAGACGCAGAGATATCAAATTCAAAGAAACAGCCTACGTTTTTCCTTGCAATACCCATCAACGCAATTTTCTCCAAGAAACCACATATCCGAACCTCCAGGGCTTTCATCTCTGGCGTCATCCATTCAAATTTACCAAACATAATTATACTTCTTCTAATACAGTCCGCGGTAGTTTTCTTGCTTGGTCCCTGTGTGTCTCATTCATGTGTGTGTGGGTGTGCCAGAGGATGGGTCTGAATGTCACCAGTGGACCTGCATTCCCGTGTGCGTGATTCTTATGGGAGTAAATGTTAATGTACTTTGTCATTGTGGGTGATCAAATCGCTTTTATTTGTCCTTTTGTTCTACAGGAATACGCTACAATCATGTGTGGTGGGAAATTATTTTCATTTCCGGGAAGGAGGGGGGGGGGGGGGGTGTGCGAAGCGGAGACGGAGGAAGAAAGTAGCGGGTCGGGGGGAGGGTGTGTGTGTTTTACTTGGTTCTGAGTCCTTTTCCTGAAAACAAAGATAATGTCTTCGTTGACGGTTGACCGATAAAGATAAGGTAACTGTGTCATTAAGGGCAACCAGACTCATCCCAGAGTTTCAGCATTTGGACTACTGTGAACGTCTCAGAAGACTGGATCTGCCTTCACTGTACTTTCGGAGGGCTAGAGGCGACATGATTGAATGTTACAAGTACCTGACTGGAATCTTACTGTAACAGGGAACATCCTTCCGCGCGATCTCCACTCACACACTCGAGGCCACAGTCTTAAATTGAAAAAACCCTCAGTCAGAATGGCAGTCCGCCAGAATTTTTTCAGTGTCCGTGTAGTGAATGCCTGGAACTCTCTGCCTGAACGAGTGGTGTCTGCGCCCTCACTCAACGTTTTCAAGAGCAGGATTGACAAAGCATGGGCAGATTATAAGTTTTCTTTGGACTCCGACTGGTTTCAAGCGCCCAAACCCACGCGCACCAACCTGTTACTAGCTGAGTGTGCAAACAACGAAGATGAAGGGACAAGCATTGACTGCAGCGACCGGCTGATAGGCGACTAGCCTGACTACAGCTGTATTACTAAACTAAAGTAAAGTATTATCTTTCATCAACTATCAAAAGTTGTCTGACTTGACTCACTACATTGCCAACTTTCTGCTTGTTGTCGCTTAAATCGGCCAAAGACGTAAAACCCCCTACTCACTTTGTATGTTGCTTTACTTTGTTTTAGCTTCTTTTCGCAACAACGTCCTTGTTATGTTTTCAAAATCATCAGTTACATGAAAAGATATGGTAGGAAAAACATTTGAATATCCAAAATAAGTTCTACCTCTTAAACGAAGTGTTGTAAACTGTGATGGCAGTAATCCCCTAACAGGGCCTGAAGGAGAGGACATTTCACGACAATGGACAGAAGATATAAGGAGCAATTGTTATCTGTAAATGCTTTTTTCAGAATAGACTTGTTTGACGATGAATCAGAAAATGTTGTAGGAAGGACCACTGGAACAAATTAATGAGAGGTAACATCCTCTGTACGATTCGACACCTAGTCTCTCTCTCTCTCTCTCTCTCTCTCTCTCTCTCTCTCTCTCTCTGTATATATATATATATATATATATTATCTATATATTCACACACACACCACACACACACACCACACACACACACACACACACACACAACACACACATATATATATATATATATATAAAATACGTATGTATGTATGTATGTATGTATGTATGTATGTATGAAACCATTAAGTCCAGTCTGTGACATAAAATGGTAGTTTTTAATGAAAATGAGTAATGATATTACATGACAACAATCCTTGACTGTGGATGTCGTGACAACAATCCATGACTGTGGATGTCGTGACAACAATCCATGACTGTGGATGTTTTGGTCTTTGTTGTATTAATGACTTTCTGTCTCCAAAAGTCTGCATTCCTCTTTTTCGTTTGTTGTTGTTTTTTCGTTATTTTTATTTTTTTTTAATAATATTTGGATAGCCATTGAAGTCTTTATATCATTTGCACAGCCATATCATTCTGTGCATCTCTTTTAGCTATGGATCTAGCTCTGTGTGTGTGTGTGTATGTGTGTGTGTGTGTGTGTGTGTGTGTGTGTGTGTGTGTGTGTGTGTGTGTGTGCGTGCGTGCGTGCGAGCGTGCGTGCGTGCGTGCGTGTGTGTGTGTGTGTGTGTGTGTGTTGTGTGTGTGTGTGTGTGTGTGTGTGTGTGTGTGTGAGTGTGTGCTATTGTTTCCCTGTCCTTCTGACGACATATTTCCTTCAGGCATATAAGTGCTCAGAAGATCTCATGTATACAGAAAGTTTGGACGTGAAGACAATGTGCCGGAAAGTGTACCTCTACCCTTTTCTATTCGAGAGACGGCTGTCTGAGTGTCTGCTCTTTTAGAGGCAAAAGGGCAAATGTTGACACCGTTCTCGATGAACTAGGTCAGTTGTATCCAATTTTCGCTGTCAGATCCTAATAAGGTGTGCACACTCACTTCACGGACACACTCACTTCACGGACACACTCACTTCACGGACACACGCGCTTCACGGACACACTCACTTCACGGACGTTGAGCGGCGGAGACGTCGTGCATCGCAGACGTTGGTGAGTATCAGCGCCAGAACCAGCAGAAGGAGGCTGCCCATCTTCATCTTTGTCTCTTCTTTTTTGTTTGTATTGTCTTTTTTTCCGCTCTATCTGCGGAGTCTGTTTCCTCCTGCCCTTGAATGCTCTGTTCCCTCGGTCTGGTTCTTTGCTTCGGTGGAGTGGCGTCGACTGAAAACAGAGCAAAGCCAATTCATGCCATTGGCATCGTGGTTTGTATGTGTTTTAGTGACTGAGTGATTGGCCTTTGAGCTGTATGTTTCTCCCTCTCTCTGTCTCTGTCTGTCTGTCTGTCTGTCTGTCTGTCTGTCTTCTGTCTCTCTCTCTCTCTCTCTCTCTCTCTGTGTGTGTGTGTGTGTGTGTGTGTGTGTGTGTGTGTGTGTGTTGTGTGTGTGTGTGTGTGTGAGGGAGTCAGTACAACCTTGAGTTAATCTGACAATAAATTGGTTTCAGTCAGTCAGTCAGTGTGTGAGCGAGAGAGAGAGAGAGAGAGAGAGAGAGAGAGAGAGAGAGAGAGAGAGAGAGAGAGAGAGAGAGAGAGAGAAACACACAGAGAACGAACGAACGAACGAATTTTATTTGAAGAGGGTAGCGGACTAAGTATGAATACTTTTCTACATCCAGCCCTCTGGGCAAGAAAATAAATCGATATATAGTAAAAAGCAAATCAAACAAAATACATGAAAAAAAAGCCAAAATTACTTCTATGAGAACCTTTGTCAAAAAAAGAAGAAGATAAACGAAACCCATTCAACACCATCACCACCACCACTACTACCACCACCACCACTACCAACAACACGAAAAATGATCAGGGCAAGAGGGGGGGGGGGGGGGGGGGGAGGAGAGGGAGTGAGAGAGAGAGAGAGAGAAGAAGACAGACAGACAGACAGACAGACAGACAGACAGACAGAGAGACTGACCGACCGACCGACCGACCGACCGACTGGCGATAGATAAGCAGAGATAAAGGGAGAGAAAGACAATGAGGCAGACATGGATAAACACACCCGCGAAACGCTTTGAAAAATACGTTATGGCACAGGATGATCAATGCAATTTGCGTAGAGTTGAGTCAACTTCGAACATTCATCACATATTTGTTAAACTAAATCTGAACTGAGAATTATCAATACATTTTAGGGTATAGTGGAGTCAAATCTGAGACATTCATCAGATATTTTTGAAAGTTAGACTTGAATTTTTTAAAAGTTTGATTGATTTTTAAGTTCTTGAGGAATATGGTTCCATAGCCACCCTCCGAAATACGCCAAACTAGATTTGTATAGATTAATCATTGCAAGCGGGAGGTTTATTTTATGTGAACGTCTTTATAAGAGAGAGAAGAGAGAGAGAGAGAGAGAGAGAGAGAGAGAGAGAGAGAGACAGACAGACAGACAGACAGACAGACAGACAGACAGAGACAGAGACAGAGAGAGGCAGAGGGAGAGAGAGAACCCAAACAAGAGGTCATTCCTCTCTCGTTAAGAGCTCAGGAGAGTGTGGCTTTGGCCGAGATCAGTGGACGCTAATGGTGCCAGCGAACTGATTAAGATAGCAGCCTGGCGTATAGTGGCTACACCGCACGATGCCCCAATCTTGCCCATCGAACAGGAAGGCACGCGTTCAAATGTGGCGAGTCCCGAGAATGATTCTGCGGCGTACACACACACACACACACACACACACACTCTCTCTCTCTCTCTCTCTCTCTCTCTCTCTCTCTCCCCCCCCCCCCCCCCCCCCTCTCTCTCTCTCTTCTTTTTCTTCATCTTCTTCTTCTTCTTCTCTCTCAACACAAAAATGACATATGAGACTTCTACCTATATCTGCGACAAATCGTGGTGGGAGCCATATGTTTTGTCAGAACTCCGACAAAATCTTGGGAGCATTATGTACGCAAAGTTGCAATGGCGGCAAACCGTAGGATTGAGATATTTGGCGGTGTAACAGTGCTTCAGTGTTCCAAAATGGAACGCGTGCGTTAATTGTGTGTAGAGCGCTATAGCCTTCTTCTTTCAAGGGGTCTTTTCCTGTCTTTTCAACACTTTCCCACTCACTTCACCCACGTTCCGTTGATTCCTTCTGGATTGAACTACTTTGCCCTCTCCAGGGCATTTTGATATGTGTAAGATACGTTGTCCACTTCCAGCTTGGTTCCACAAAATACAGATAGATAGGTAGATGGATAGACGGACAGCAGGATAGATTGATAGACAGACAGATAGATAGATTGACTGATTCACTGAGTGAGTGAGTGAGTGGCTGAGTGCTGACTGAGATAAAGATAGGTATAGATATATAGAGATAATTTTTTTCTTAATGAATTATCAACAAAAACATGATTTTCGCCGATATTTTGACTGGTTTTCTGATCTTCTACAGAGGGCTGTTTACAATGTTTTATGTATTTTCTGGCATTCTTCAGGGATAATACACACATTTCCAACAGTTGTCTGGTGTTCCTCAGGGAATAATGTACAACATTTCCTTCTCTCTTTTTTTTTTTTTTTTTTTGCTTTTTTATTTTTTTTAAAACAAATCTTAAGAAGTGTTTGAAATCGCTCCGCCAAACAACACGGATAAATGAATCACAAGCCTGTTTTCACTTTTCCTCACGAAAGAACGTAAAATGTTACCACCTATTCTCCAGTCTTCCTCAAGGGTCACAACATGCAGTATTATCATCTAATTTCTAGTCTTCTACAAGGGGACATCAGGCAACCTTTCCACCTATTTCCTAGTCTTCCACAAGGGGATAATGTACAATATTTTTTTCTTATTTCCCAGTCTTTCAGAAGGGGACAGTGTACAATATTTCCTTTTATTTCCTAGTCTTCCACAAGGGGGTAATGTACATTGTTTCTTATTTCCTAATCTTCCACAAGGGGACAATGTACAACATTCTTTTTATTTTCTAGTCTTCCACAAGGGAATAATATACAATATTTCTTTTTACTTCCTAGTCTTACAAAAGGGGATAATGTACATTGTTTCTTATTTCCTAGTCTTCCACAAGGGAATATACATTATTTCTTTTTATTTCCTATTCTTCCACAAGGGGATAATGTACATTGTTTCTTATTTCCTATTCTTCCACAAGGGGACAATGTACATTGTTTCTTATTTCCTAGTCTTCCACAACGGAATGATATACATTTTTTTTTCCTAGTCTTCCACAAGAGAATGATATACGGATTTCGTTTTATTTCCTACTCTTCCACAAGGGAATAATAAACAATATTTCTTATTTCCTAGTCTTCCACAAGGGGATAATACACAATTTTTTTAGCAGTCTTCCACAAGGGGATAATGGACAATATTTCTTATTTCCTACTCTTCCACAAGGGGATAATGTACGCTATTTCTTCTTATTTCCTAGTCTTCCACAAGGGGATAATGTACGCTATTTCTTCTTATTTCCTAGTCTTCCACAAGGGCATAACGTACAATAGTTCTTCTTATTTCCCCTAGCCTTCCACAAGGGGATAACGTACAATAGTTCTTCTTATTTCCCCTAGCCTTCCACAAGGGGATAACGTACAATAGTTCTTCTTATTTCCCCTAGCCTTCCACAAGGGGATAACGTACAATAGTTCTTCTTATTTCCCCTAGCCTTTCACAAGGGGATAACGTACAATAGTTCTTCTTATTTCCCCTAGCCTTCCACAAGGGGATAACGTACAATAGTTCTTCTTATTTCCCCTAGCCTTTCACAAGGGGATAACGTACAATAGTTCTTCTTATTTCCCCTAGCCTTCCACAAGGGGATAACGTACAATAGTTCTTCTTATTTCCCCTAGCCTTCCACAAGGGGATAACGTACAATAGTTCTTCTTATTTCCCCTAGCCTTTCACAAGGGGATAACGTACAATAGTTCTTCTTATTTCCCCTAGCCTTCCACAAGGGGATAACGTACAATATTTCTTCTTATTTCCCCTAGTCTTCCACAAGGGGATAACGTACAATAGTTCTTCTTATTTCCCCTAGCCTTCCACAAGGGGATAACGTACAATAGTTCTTCTTATTTCCCCCAGCCTTCCACAAGGGGATAACGTACAATATTTCTTCTTATTTCCCCTAGCCTTCCACAAGGGCATAACGTACAATATTTCTTCTTATTTCCCCTAGCCTTCCACAAGGGCATAACATACAATATTTCTTCTTATTTCCCCTAGCCTTCCACAAGGGCATAACGTACAATATTTTTTCTTATTTCCCCTAGCCTTCCACAAGGGCGTAACGTACAATATTTCTTCTTATTTCCCCTAGCCTTCCACAAGGGGATAACGTACAATATTTCTTCTTATTTCCCCTAGCCTTCCACAAGGGAGTAATGTTCAATATTCTTTCTTATTTTCTAGTTGTCCACAAGGGGACAACGTATAACATATCCACTAATTTTCTAGTTTTCCACAAGGGGATAACGTGCAATAAATCCATCGTTATTTTCAGTCTTCCTCTGGGGACAGTGCTTAAGACGCCAAATATTCCCAGTCATTTGTTTGTCTTCCACAAAGAGACAATGTATACTTCCAACTATTTTCTGGTTTTCTACAGGGACAATGTATATTATTTCTGCCTATTTAATATTTTTCTTCAGGTTACAATGTACAATTTGTCGAAATATCCAGTTAGGAAAACTCAAAAACTGGTCTAGTTTTCAATTACTTTTCAATGAAAATATACACAATATTTAAACCGGTTTTCTGAGCACTGTACAATATTTTAACTTGTTTTTTTTACGTTCTCGGGAGTACATGTACTATAATTTGACCCGTTTTCTGATGTTCTAAGGCAACTCCATACGATGTTTTGGTCAGGTACCTTGCCGCCCATAGGAAATAGTACAAGCATTTTGACCATTTTTCTGATCTTCCTCATGAGACAATATACAGCATTTCCACCAGTTTGGGGGTCTTTCTTTTAGTACAACATACAATATTTTGATTAATTTCCGCGTCGTACTCAGAGAACTTTGTACATTACGACAGCTTTTGACAATGTATAATACTTCGACCAATTTTCAGTCGAATGAGAGGCAATAAACAACATTTTGACCAGTTGTCTGGTCTTAAGAAACGGATGGTATTCTGGAAAAATAATGATGTTTGATTTCTATTTATCTACCTGTCTGTCTATATATCTATCCGTCTGTCTATCTGTGTCTCTATCCATCCATTTGCCTACCTACCTGCCTATCGATCTATCTATCTATCTATTTATCTATCTATCCATCTTTCTCTGTCTCCCCTACTATCCGTCTGCCTGTCTGTCTATCTATCTGTCTGTGTGTCTATCTATCTGCCTACCTACCTACCTACCCATCTTTCTGTCTATCGCTGCAGGAGGTCTTTCATGCTTCACAAATGAGACAGCGGTAGGAATCTCAGACAGTTCATTGTTACTAAAGCGCTAGAAAAGCGTATTCATGTTTCCGCGTCAAAGCCTTCAGCCAGAATTTGATTTCCCTAAATAAAAAAAAGAAGAAGAAAAAGAAAGTACTAGCAAAGAAGAAGTGTTGATGTCGGTGGTATATAAGTTATACCACTTAATTGTCATCCAAGCCTCTGACCTCAAAGCATAGCGGGAGTCTTTTGACTCTCAGGTAGCTCTGAGTCCGAAGTCATATTTCTAACGAGTAGGATATCAGTTTTCTTCTTAGCAACCTAAAAATACTATCCCTGTTAGAATTTCACAAATGTCCCAAAGACCACATTAACATTATCAATGTCCTGTATACATATTGCGTGTGTGTGTGTGTGTGTGTGTGTGTGTGTGTGTGTGTGTGTGTGTGTGTGTGTGTGTGTGTGCGTGCGTGCGTGCGTGCGTGCGTGCGTGCGTGTGTGTGTGTGTGTGTGTGTGTGTGTGTGTGTGTGTGTGTGTGTGTGTGTGTGCTCTAGACAATGGGTTATTCTTGGCGATTTTAATTCCCACCACGCTTTGTGGTCCGAAAATCCCAATAATATTGTTAACAACAACGAATACCTTGCCAGTACAATAATCAACGCCAACTTAACCATTTTAAATGACGGCTCTATAACAAGAATTGCTGATCGATCAGATCAGCGTTGCTCATCGATAGATTTGTCTTTAGTTTCCCCAGACATAAACCCTTTGTGTACTTGGCAGGTTCATCAAATACCGTTAGGCAGTGATCATCTCCCTATTGAAATCCAACTTCTAGTGAGCCCTGAAAAAACAATCTACAATTCTGAATGCACTAAATATAATGAAGATAAGGCTAATTGGGCGCTTTTCAATCACATTTTGACAGCAGGTTCGTCTTTTCTAAATTTCAATCAAAATACAGTGTTAGAGAAAGGTTTGGAAAATTGTTATTTTGAATTAGAAAACTTATACTTAAGGCTGCAGATTCTGCAATCCCAAAAGTCAAATTAAAGAATCATCCAAAGAAAGCGTCAAACCCTTGGTGGAATATTGCGTGTGAAGTCGCCGTGGGTGCGAAAACTAAGGCCTTCAAAAGCTGGATGATAAGCCGTCATACGCAGCCTAAAAGTAGAGTGGAACAGTTACACGCTGAATACAAAAAAGCTAACACCAATAGTAACAAAGTTGTTGCTTTTGCAAAGCAGCAATATTACAAAAACTTAGTCATCAACTGTTCCAAACACCCAAACGATAGCGCTTTACTTTGGAAAGAAATTAGAAAATCTAAAGGTTCTTTTCATCTCCCAGATCCTGTTTTGATTGAAAACGATAAAATCTATAAAACAAACGAGGAGAAAGTTGAATTATTTGCTGACACTTTCGCAGCAATGAGTCAGACTGAACATCTGCCTAAAGAAGAGCAAGAACGAAGAAGAACTATTGAAAACGAAGGGAGAAACATTGAACCACATGACAATGACAACACGTTATATATTAATAAAAATCTAACAATGGAGGAGCTTCTGTACTCACTTCGCCATCTAAAATCTGGTAAAATTGCGACAGGATTTGATCCCATTTCTTACAACATGATAAAGCATTTTCCACAATGCTTTTTGAAAAAATTATTAGAGTTCTTCCAATTATGCTGGAATTCTGGAAAGCTGCCAATGGCTTGGAAGAAAGCAACAGTTGTACCTATCCATAAACAAGGAAAATCAAAAAGAAAATCTTCTAATTTTCGACCCATTTCTTTGACTCCTCACATTGGAAAACTTTTTGAGAGGATAATGAAATTCAGATTAGAACATTTCCTTGAAAAGAATGGGATTTTGCCAATATTTCAAGCTGGTTTCAGAAAAGGGAGGGGTGTCACTGATCATGTTAGTCTTTTAGCTTCACACGTCAAAAAAGCCTTGGCTAAGCGACACTCTACTTTAGCCACGTTTTTTGATATTCATAGAGCGTACGATTCTGTTTGGCATTTTAAATTATTGTCCAAGGCTCATGAAATTGGGATTAAAGGTCGTTTCCACATGTTTTTACAATCATTTTTATCTGGAAGAACGCTACAAGTAAAACTAAATGGTGTGCTGTCAAGTACAAGATATGTTAACATGGGTGTCCCTCAAGGAAGTGTCATTTCTCCAATCCTCTTCTCATTGATGCTTTATGATCTTAATCAGATTGACACGAAAGGGGCAACTTTAGCTGCTTATGCAGATGATATTGCAATGTGGAAAAATGTAAATTGTAATTTTACAAAAAACAAAATCAAGCGTAATAAAATTGTTGAACAGTTTCAATTTGCGGTCAGTAAACTTGTTAATTAT
>CM065737.1:710000-717500 GCA_033310375.1 Conus canariensis
ATTAAGCGTGTGGCCAGAAACATCAAGTGTAAGTATATGTTGATTGCTGCGTCCAGACCATGTACAGTGTGTAAAACTGCGCGTGTGCTGGGAACGCTGAGGAGTTGCATTGTATTGTAAACAATCATACATGCTTCCCCTACTCGGGTTAAAAAAAAAAAATTTGTAATGCCCTGTCTTGTTGACCAGCTGGTGACAGAGTTCGGCTACCGTGTGTAAGATATTAGCTGGTTGGACACGTGCCAAGGAAGAACATTGTGCTTCTTGGTCGTTACGGGTCAGTCCTGTGTGGCTGTGTGTGTCTGACTTTGTCATGGCGTGTCAGTCCTGTGTGGCTGTGTGTGTCTGACTTTGTCATGGCGTGTCAGTCCTGTGTGGCTGTGTGTGTCTGACTTTGTCATGGCGTGTCAGTCCTGTGTGGCTGTGTGTGTCTGACTTTGCAGACCATTTCGCCAGACTTGGCGAGAGACTGGACGACGCTGGACGATAGAGAAGCGGAATTCCAGTAGCTATTCCTGCCAACCAGAGGGCGTTGCTCTACTGGGAACATGACAGCAAAAATGATGATGAACCATAGCTCTTGACCAGTCACCCTTTCATACAACGTCCATCACCCTGAAGTGGATTGTAAACAGCAAAAAAAGCTGAATTAAACTCTAGATTGCTCGAATTCGGTCTTTGTTTCATCTCTGTCTTTCTTATTCATAAATATTATGTCCGGTCACGTGATTTGTTTATTTCCGTTGAAACTTCCTTGCCAACGGGAGGGGGGAAACTTCGGCGTTTACCTGATGGTCGGGTGTGGGAAGACCAGCCAAAAATGTCCAATTTCAGGGACTGGACCTAAAAACCAATAGGGTTTAGGATAAAGCTCTTGAGGTCCGATGTCAGTACACTCTTACCGCTTTATTAATTCGCTAGGTAAATCGCTTTACGTTTGCTTGGTGCAAGATAGTGTGTTGGTAGCGAGGCCTTTCTTTGTTGGCCGCAACTCTAAAATTCCTTGCACCACAGTATAGTACTGAAACGTTTGTAGAACTGTAAAAGGGTGCAGGATAACCGAGCAACCCCTCACCCTGCTGGAGATGAGTGACAAAAAATCTCATGTTGCAGAAGGTTTATATTTCATTTATTTAATTTGCCGTAGAGTGAGGCTAGTCCGACCGTGGATTTTTGTTTGAATTTTATGTATGGATTTGAATTAAGTCGAAAATTCTAAATAAAAAAACAAAACCCCACTCGTTCTTTTTCTTTGTTGTGTGCGACCATGGTCGACATGGATTTTGTTGTTGTTGTTTCGGAATTGGTAGGAGAATGGGGAGGGGGAGGGAGGTTGTCAGCTGCCTCAGGTTTGAATACAGTTCATTCATCATGTACGTTTTATCTTGTTTCTAGAATCATTACATCAATAACTTGTTCCTCATGTTTTCTATTCCGTATTCCCACTCCTGTAAAAGTCTACGTTGTAATTATCTTACTGGTCAGCCTGAAACGATGGGAGACGAATGCAGACTAGACGTGAACAGCCCGCAGGAACGACGCCATCAGATTAAAACAAAATAGAACTAAGGCGTGACGCTAATCACTGTCCCAGGCACAAATCACAGAATGGAAAAGAGAGGGAGGAAAGTGCGGGAGAAGGGGGCTTGGTGACTGACGAGGGGGCGAGATGAGATGCATTTGATGATGACTTTAAAACCAGTCATGGCAACAAGGTTCATGGCCAATGCATGCATGCATGGTGATCAACGAGGGGGCGAGATGAGATGCATTTGATGATGACTTTAAAACCAGTCATGGCAACAAGGTTCATGGCCAATGCATGCATGCATGGTGATCAACAAGGGGGCGAGATGAGATGCATTTGATGATGACTTTAAAACCAGTCATGGCAACAAGGTTCATGGCCAATGCATGCATGCATGGTGATCAACAAGGGGGCGAGATGAGATGCATTTGATGATGACTTTAAAACCAGTCATGGCAACAAGGTTCATGGCCAATGCATGCATGCATGGTGATCAACAAGGGGGCGAGATGAGATGCATTTGATAAGGACTTTAAAACCAGTCATAGCAACAGGTTCGTGGCCAATGCATGCATGCATGTGATCAACAAGGGGGAGGGGGGGGGGGGGCGAGATGAGATACATTTGATGATGACTTTAAAACCAGTCATGGCAACAGGTTTATGACCAAGGCATGCATGGTGATCAACAAGCGGGCGAGATGAGATGCATTTGATATGGACTTTAAAACCAATCATAGCAACAGGTTTATGGCCAATGCATGCATGCATGGTGATTAAAAAGGGGGCGAGATGAGATGCATTTGATATGGACTTTATAACGATTCATAGCAACAGGTTTATGGCCAATGCATGCATGCATGGTGATCAAAAAGGGGGCGAGATGAGATGCATTTGATATGGACTTTAAAACCAATCACGGCAACAAGGTTCATGGCCAAAACATGGATCTTTGTGGTTTCACTTTGTGGGCAAAGACGTTTACGTGGAATAAACGAAAATCAGCCGGAACCATGTAACTCTGTCAAAGACATATACGTATATATGTATGGTTCCCCCATGCAGCTAGTGAAGGGTTTTCATATTTATAATATATTTTCTTAATTTTATGTTCCCATTTTCTTCATCTTAACCCCCCCCCCCCCCTCCTTTTTTTAAGTTCAAATCTTTGCCAAGTCATTACTCTGATGACGGAAGAATTGTTAGCCTGCACTTGTTTTCCCCCACTACTTAATTGTTCGGCATTATATATATATATATATATATATATATATATATTATATTATATTATATTATATTATATTATATTATATTATATTATATTATATTATATTATATTATATTATATAGTTGGAT
Source organism: Conus canariensis (assembly GCA_033310375.1). Taxonomy (NCBI): domain Eukaryota; kingdom Metazoa; phylum Mollusca; class Gastropoda; order Neogastropoda; family Conidae; genus Conus; species Conus canariensis. Next base: position 712,884 of record CM065737.1, read on the forward strand.
AGATAGATGGATAGATATGTATACATATATAGAGAGAGAGCGAGCACACACACACACACACACACACACACACACACACACACACACACACACACACACACACACATACACAGATGAACATGTACACACAGTATATTAATTTTTTGTAAGGAACAAGAAAATGTAATCTCTCTCTCTCTCTCTCTCTCTCTCTCTCTCTCTCTCTCTCTCTCTCCTCTCTCTCTCTTCTCTCTCTCTCTCAGAGAACTAAGCGTGCACACCGTGCTCTATGCCTGTCCCGTCTGGCGTACCTTCGTCATACTCACTGCTCTAACTTGTGTGTGTGCTACTTGAGAATGGGTGTTTCCCCGAAAACATTGCCACGTGACTTGGGCCTTCGCGGCAAAACAGAGTTTGAGGTCAAAACGAGGAGGGCCTTGGTGGCAAAACAGAGTTTGAGGTCAAAACGAGGAGGGTCTTGGTGGCAAAACAGAGTTTGAGTCAAAACGAGGAGGGCACCCGGGAGAGCGCACACCTCCGCCATCGTCGATGGGATCAAGGATCCACGCTTAGATCCGGATCCGTGGAAACATATAATGGCTTTGTTCATGGACCACGTTCCATCTTCACCAAGTTTCGTGAATAATACGGTTGAATATTTGTTGAGTAGTCTTGTTAACGGACAAACGCAGTAACAAATCAAACAGACGCGGGGGAAAAACGCATTTTCCTTGGCGATATTTGCTGTTTCTTCTATGGCATGTGCGTGTGTAAACCAGGATTTCAAAACTGTTTAGCGTGTCCTCCAATGTGACCTCGTGCTGTAGATAGGTGACATGTGCTGCTGTTGATGTAGGACAATAAACGGTGCTGTAGATAGGTGACATAGGCTGCTGTGCTGAAGATAGGTGACATATACTGCTGTGCTGAAGATAGGTGACATATGCTGCTGTCGATGTAGGGCAATAAACGCTGCTGCTGGTGAGGTGTGTGACCACTTCTGACTTGAATACCCAATGGCAGGCGACGACTGGACAGGCCGCTTCCTAGTTCCGACATAGGTGAGGATATATCCCAATACTACTCAGGTTCAATTCCTCCAGGTCCGATACATATCAGGCCTGATACGTGCCAGGTTATGAACCCTAACCCTAACCTACTTTTAATCCTTCTTCTATTCTTAACCCTTCTTCTACTCCTTATCTTTCTTCTTCTCCTGACCCTTCTTCTACTCCTAACCCTTCTTCTAGCCCCATCTCGAAACCGTACTTTCAGGCTGGACTCGCCCGAGGTTCCTGACATTACCCTAATCTGCTGTTAACCCTAAACCTACTTCTAACCGTACATCTACTATTAGTTCCTATATATCAGAGGCTCTTTACTCTAACCCTAACCTTTTTCTTTAACCCAAACCCTCTTCTAGCCGTAATCTACTATTAGTTCCCATATCTCCGAGCCTTAACCGAAGCCTACTTCTGTGACCTTTGACTTTAAAGCTGGGAGTCAGCAACCTGGGACATACTGAACCTGGGACGTGGAACGTGGGATGTATTGAGTCTGAGACATGAAGCCTGGAACAAATCGAATGGGCGAAAAAGAACATAGGATGTACCCAACCTGAGTCACACTGCGTCCATTGGCAATCTATCAAACCTGGGGCACAGAATGTTAGAATCAGAGAACCTGAGACGTAGGGAACCCGGTATGTTACAACAGCAAGGGATGTATTGAACCCGCAGATATTGAACCCAGTAGATTTTGAAAAATAAAACAAAAATTGCTGAATTCCAAACTAAATTGTTTAGACTTCGTTTTCATATATGCCTCTTTTATGTAAAAATGTTTGTCTATATGACGAGGTGGTTTTTCTGTTGAACTCATTCTGTAAACTTAATTACAATCGGTGAAAAGACCTGTGGGTATTCTGCAGCGTCCTATCCAGGTAGCTAACGATGCCCTGGGTAGTTAGTTTATCGTGTGACGTTTCCTATACCTTCTTTAAACATATGATGTCTGAATTCCCTTCAGTTTTGTTGCACGCCTACGCTAGTCCGTATGTGTAGTTTGTTACAGTGTCTAGACGATGCAGGAAAGGGGAGGAAACAATGTGGACACTGGAACCAGTCGAGGCACGGATGTAGGAATAGTCTGAGTGGACTGCACGCCAAAGACCAGCCGATCAGGGAAAGTATTGTTCTGGAAAATCCGAAAGCTTTATTGCGCGTTCAAATCAGTGAGACTGGACCTAAGTGCCTACATGTTGACAATGCAGACACTATGTAGGTGGGGTGCAACAAAACTAAGCAGATAACATATGTCGTTCGAAAAGCAGTTTATACCTTGACAAACTGAACCTAATGTTGTGAGTCCCCGGTGCAACACGCAGTGAACACGAGTCTGCCAAAAACACCACCAAGACAAGTCATTTTGTGAAGGTTTTTTGGTTAATTAATTGTGGCCCCTAATACATCCCTCCTGTCTGTTAAATGTTAAGATCGGATCCGTTTAAACAATTGGAACGTGTGTCTTTGTTGGGTCATACACTGATGGAAAATTGGCGATGGAAGTCCTTTGGACTCCTGACGGAAAGAAAGCAGAACGGGGAGAAACTGTCTGAAGGCACGTGAGCTCTGGCTCTTCCTGACTACAGTGATTCGTGCGTGCTACACCTGTCACGAGCTAATCTTAGCTGTGTCTTTTTCACAGAGATTGGATGAAAACAGCCCACGTGTCAAAATCATCTGTCATCATCCGTATATTCTCTTCATCAGCACTGAAGAAACGGTAAAAGTTTCACGCAAAGCCACCGACGAATGATCACTTTGTTTTCTTTCTTCTTTTTGTCCTCCCAGTTCTTATAGAACAGGGAGTACTTTACAATGGGAACGAACAAATGCTCTCTGTGTGTCTGTCTGTCTGTCTGTTTGTCTCTGTGTCCGTCCGTGGTCAAAATGTGTTCTACTCGCTCCAGACAAAACTGCTGGACCGATCTTTCTGAAAATTTGTAGGTATGTTTGTTATGGGTCACTGATGATGCCCGATGTTTTATTTTACCGCTATAGCCACTACTAACGGCTATAACGGCCCATAACGGTTTTCTTCTTTATGGAAAATCTCAGAAAGTACTTGGCCGATCTTTCTGAAAATGTGTATGTATGTTCATTATGGGTCACAGATGATGGCCGATTTTTACTAGAATAGCCGTTACTAATGAGTATAACAGCCCAAAACGGTTTTTCCTCTTTATGGAATATCTCAAGCGTATTCAAGATAAACTGGGGGGAGTACGTTTATATGCTTTGCATCTTTTTTTTTAATGTGAAAATGGCCGGATTCTTCTCTGGGGCATCCGACAAGGACATGACCAAAAAGAAAAAAGTGCTTGGGGATTTAAGAGGTTGAACAAAACAGCTTTCCAATGTTGATTTTTCTCCATGGTGAGCGTCTATTCAGAAGGTGTGTCGGTGACAGGCACCGGTGTGTGACGTAGTCCCGGGCAGTTCATCAGCCCCCGGCAGTGAAGGGAGGGACACAAAGCGCCAGCTGCTCCGCGGTGCACGCCATGAGGCGCGCGTTCGGACGTCAGAGAGCGGGCACGTGTCGTGTCAGAAATGTCCTGCTTAGAGCACATTGCCTGCTTGTTATGGCGCACTTTTGACGATGTTCAAAGTCGATTTCTTCCTTTCTATTTCCAGAGATGGACCCTAACCAGGACTTTTGCCAATGGGAGGTAGTTTTTGTCACTTCTCACCAAAGCTCACTCGCTCACTATTTCCTTCTTCTCTGTCTCTCTCTCTCTCTCTCTCTCTCTCTCTCTGTGTCACGCACGCACACACACACACACACACACACACACACACACACACACACACACACACACACACACCATACTCGGGCAGAGAGAGAGAGAGAGAGCGCACGCACACGTATACACATAATAACTGTAGAATTGCATTATGTCTAAAAATAACATTATAACATACATGTCCGCCACACAGACGCTCATACACATGACTTTAGCATCGTGCGATTAAATGTGCGTTAGTGTCAAAATAAGGGGACAGCAGGCATCGTGCGATTAAATGTGCGTTAGTGTCAAAGTAAGGGGACAGCAGGCATCGTGTGATTAAATGTGCGTTAGTGTCAAAGTAAGGGGACAGCAGGCATCGTGTGATTGAATGTGCGTTAGTGTCAAAGTAAGGGGACAGCAAGCATCGTGTGATTGAATGTGCGTTAGTGTCAAAGTAAGGGGACAGCAGGCATCGCGTGACTGAATGTGCGTTAGTGTCAAAGTAAGGGGACAGCAGGCATCGTGTGATTAAATGTGCGTTAGTGTCAAAGTAAGGGGACAGCAAGCATCGTGTGATTGAATGTGCGTTAGTGTCAAAGTAAGGGGACAGCAGGCATCGTGTGATTAAATGTGCGTTAGTGTCAAAGTAAGGGGACAGCAGGCATCGTGTGATTGAATGTGCGTTAGTGTCAAAGTAAGGGGACAGCAGGCATCGTGTGATTAAATGTGCGTTAGTGTCAAAGTAAGGGGACAGCAGGCATCGTGTGATTGAATGTGCGTTAGTGTCAAAGTAAGGGGACAGCAGGCATCGTGTGATTGAATGTGCGTTAGTGTCAAAGTAAGGGGAC
>CM065737.1:720000-727500 GCA_033310375.1 Conus canariensis
AGTTTTTTAAATCCTTATCGATATAATCTTGTTTTTACCTCATGATTATTCATATAAAACTCCTTGTCTTCTGACTGAGAGCGAGAAGCCAGACAAACAATTCTATTCCGCGAGCTCATTACATTAGCTTTCTACGAGAACGCAATCAGCTCCGGTCCCAGTTCCCAGGGTAGTGCGGTGACCAGCAATCCCCTTCAGGCCAAAAACACACTGCCATTGGTTGCCACAGGCTGCACTGGATCGGGAGGGGGGGGGGGGGGGGGGGGGAGGGATTGGCCACTTGTCAGTCACGCTGCAAGATCAGGTGTCACTTGCCCCCAGGACAACCAGCATGGCGCATCACCGACCACGGACAATCACACTGGTTTGAAAGTGGGCCGACAGCAGGCGGCCATTGAAAGAAAAGAGCGAAAATAGAACTACTGAGCCGCCAAACTAGGAAACAAACAACTTTCAAAGCAGACACAACGCGTTCTGACCAGTTGGTCTTCTTCAGGCAGGCAAGGTCACCTTCAAAACAATGAAAACAAAGGACGAACAGTCATTATCTCTTCGATCAGTGTGTAAGACATGATCTTGGGTGAAAGACTCAAAACTACAGAACAGAATGGACTGGAACTAAGAAGCACAGATCATGATTGTGACTATAAGAAGAACAAAAAAAAAGTGTTAGTAATGTCATAATGATAATAATAATAATAATGGTAATGTAAATAATAATAATATAATAAAGATATATACTATAATAATGATATAATAATAATAATAATAATAATAATAATAATAATAATAATAAAAGAAGAAGAAAAAGAAGACGAAATACACGATGACGAAGATTTACAATGATAGTTAAGAGGCGATGATAACAACAACATTGCCAACAACAACAACAGCAACAACAACAACAACAACAACACAGCAGTATTAGTAGTAATAATAATAAAGATGATGATATATAATGATAATAATGATAACAACAACAATAATAATGATAATAATAATTATTATTATAACAATAAAAATGAAAATAATAATAATAATGATAATAATAATAACAACAACTAACATACAATGGGAAGGTAGTAAGATGAAATCTAACAAGTATACAAATAGTTACCTTAGTAATAATACTAACAGTAATGATGATGACGATGATACTACTGCTACTACTACAACTATACTAATACTACTACTACCACTAGTACTACCACTATTCTACGACTGCTATAATCATTTTCCTTATCAGTCGACTCTTTTAACTACTTATTTTTTCAGCCCTTCTTTTTACTCTCATTTTCTTCAAATATATGTACTTTTTCTTTTGCATGTATCTCTTTCTCTCTTTTTTTTCTGTTTCAGTAATACCCTTAGCTTTTTACTCATTCGTTCGCATCAGTGATCTCCACTTACTTATTATCATCCTGTAAATTTCTGAGCATTTGCATTTTTGCTACATTTTATCGGACTATATTTCCCATTTTCTATGGCGGTGTGTCACATACGCGTGCACACACACACACACACACACACACACACACACCACACACACACACACACACACACGCGCACACACACACACACACACACACACACACCACGCACACACACACACACACACACACACACACACACACACAGTGGATGAGAGAGAGAGAGAGAGAGAGAGAGAGAGAGAGAGAGAGAGAGAGAGGAGAGAGAGAGAGAGAGAGACTCAGAGACAGAAAGACAGTGTCTATTAGTATTAAGCAGCATCACTTTCTACTCACACTCCACCTTTCCCTTTTCAGTTCAGTCACCACACCCTTCCCTCCCCACCCCCACCCCCTCCTCTACTCCCGTCAGAGAGAGAGAGAGAGAGAGGGGGGAGGGAGGGGGGGAGGGCTGGGTTTTGAGTGGGAGTGGGGCGAATGGCCGGACACAAACAAGAGATGAAAGCAGTAACGGGAGAGGTGAAACACCCTGCAGGCTGTTATTCTCAGCACATCACTTTGACCTTCTTCTTTGATGCTCCAGCTATTCTGGTCGATTTCCACACAGACTTACCTGTACTGAGACACCCCCCTGTTCATTCTCTCTCTCTCTCTCTCTCTCTCTCTCTCTCTCTCTCTCTCTCTCTCTCTCGTCCTCTATTTCTTCTCGTCTCTTCCCATCCTTCCTTTGTTTTACTTTGCTGCTCTAATTATGAAAAAACAAACAAAACAAAACAAAACAAAACAAAAAAAAACAAAAACGAGAAGTAGCGTGGTCAGCTTACTTAGCCTTAAGGTCCCAAATAGAATTAAGTGCCATCGGGATGCATAATATAAATGTCTGCTGAACCTGCTGGGTTTCCGTCTGTATGGCAGACACCTTTCAAGTAAAGCATTACAAATAATATGTAACTCGTTCCAATAAATGCGTATGGCTTCGATGACAAATGGAATTCTTGAAGTAGTATCGCCCTTCAATTTTTTTTTTCTGTTGAATGCGGTTTAAGGGGCCGTTATTGTTATAAAAAGAAAGAACGCCTGTAAAGGTGTTATATACAAGTTTGTTATGTTCGCTTCATAGTCTATAGAGACATAATTTGTAATTGGTCCTCTTAACTTCATTCATTCCTCACGTCACCCTGCTAGCTGGTCTGTCTGTCTGTCTGTCTATCTCTTTCACCCCCACTTTCCACCGTCATCCTCTGTTTTACGCACGTAACCTTCTTGTGGTTCATGTCCACGGTCACACGTAAATCGTAATCACAGCATTTCCACGTCCACAATCACCTGCGTGTGACTTCCTATGAGTTCCCATCAGCCAGACTGCATTCGTGCTGTCCCTCCTCCTCCCACCTTGGCCTCCTCCACCCCTCACCTCTGTCTCCTCTCTGCTTGCCCCACCTGTTCTTCTCCAGGTATAGAACGCTATTGACGTCACCACCAGTGTAGCGGGTTGGGGAGCTCTGTGTTGGGTGATGTGTCCAGATGATCAGAGGTTTGGCGTGCACGTGGTTGCCCAGCGCGGAGTGGTCCACGTTACTGACGTCATATTATCTCTTGATCGAGGCGCTGCGCCGAAACAGTATTACAGGCTATCCGAGAGTGATGCCAACTATGGGACGCGGTCTGTCACTAGATCGACACAAAAAGCAATAAGAACAAGAAAGAAAGAATGACAGAAAGAAAGAAAGACAGTGAAATAGAAAAACAAAGAATGACGGAGAGACAGACCGACCCACTAATCCAACGTCCATCAGTGGATCAACAACAACACCGACGACAACGACAACAATCCTCTTGTCTGTCACTGGAAAGAAATGAAACACCAGAACAAAGCGGCGATAACTCTGTCAAACAGGAGAGACAGACATCTGACACCCTACCGTATCCCCTTCTCCCCCCCTCCACCACCACCACCCTTCCTACCCCTACCGTCTACCTCCATCCTCCCGTCGAATCCTCAGCTCTGCCCCTCCCCGCTCATTCATCGGTCTGCTCTCCGCTTTGATGCCTGGAACTAGGTTGCATTACTCTCTGCCCACTGAACAGTCCCATGTTCAGATCATCAAGCTGCTAGAGTCCGGTCCTTTCTTACAGCCCAGTCAGCCATAGAACCGGCATCAGGGCTGGAAGCAAGCTGAGAAACGGCACGACTTACACAACGCAGGTGTCCTGAACCAAGGGACAGTGGAAGGGAGGACAGGTGGGCTGTGCTGTTGCGTTCTACATGTTTGAGGACAGCCCTAGCTCTGCGTGTGCTGGGCAAAAGGACTTCTGGTTCTCAAAGCATTGCACTCTGAGAGGCTTGTTTTGATTGTTCGTTTCTTTTTAATTTGTAAATATTCGGATTCAATAAGCAAGACGATCAGTACATTCCATACTGTGAACTTCAGTACATTCCATACTGTGAACTTCAGTACATTCCATACTGTGAACTTCAGTACATTCCACACTGTGAACTTCAGTACATTCCATACTGTGAACTTCAGTACATTCCATACTGTGAACTGAAAACTTCAGTACATTCCATACTGTGAACTTCAGTACATTCCACACTGTGAACTTCAGTACATTCCATACTGTGAACTTTGGTACATTCCATACTGTGAACTTCGGTACATTCCATGTGAACTTCAGTACATTCCATACTGTGAACTTCAGTACATTCCATACTGTGAACTTTGGTACATTCCATACTGTGAACTTCGGTACATTCCATACTGTGAACTTTGGTACATTCCATACTGTGAACTTCGGTACATTCCATGTGAACTTCAGTACATTCCATACTGTGAACTTCAGTACATTCCATACTGTGAACTTCAGTACATTCCACACTGTGAACTTTGGTACATTCCATACTGTGAACTTCGGTACATTCCATGTGAACTTCAGTACATTCCATACTGTGAACTTCAGTACATTCCATACTGTGAACTTCGGTACATTCCATACTGTGAACGTAGATACATTCCATACTGCGACCTTCATGACTGGAAATGGGTTTCCCCGAAGCTGTTGAAACGGGCCTGTCCGCAAGTTCACCTGAGGCCCAGTGAAGTGTGTTTGCAGCAGTCGGCAACCCCCCCCCCCCCCCCACCACCCCCCACCCCACCCCACCGCAGCGTCTGCCTTGAAATCACCGATAGTAAATAAAGGGACGTTACCTTTACTGCCAAGGCAAAACAGAATTGACAAATACATTCGCATGATTTCAACCTCATGCTGCTTGCAGTGCCCATTCAGCTAGCCCTCATGTAGACTGGTGGCGCACAGAAGGAAGAAAGTCGCTTTCAAGAAAAACAAGAGGGACAATTAGCCTTTATTTCATTGATACGGGATGACTACGTGCTACAGCAGAATGGCAGACACCGTCTTTGGGAAGGAGAAAAGTATGTAACACAGTGCCACCAGCTGACGGCAAGCACTGACTCTAGATGACGACATAGCAAGTTCCCATTTCTGTGTTGGTACCATCATCTACTCCCCTCTCCCTCCACCTTCTCATTTTATATCACAGCCATAGCCAGTGCACCCCCCCCCCCTCCCTACTCACCTCGTCCCCTATTTTCTCACCCCATGACGACTGCAGCAGACTGTAATGTCCTGACCTTGATTAATTATGCTCTCATTGCCTGTTACGGGATGACCGTAGGAGCACCTCCCGAGGTGAAAAGTCATTCCACAGATCTATTTCTGTCAGACAGGTTTGTCTCAGTTTCTGCGTATTTGCAAAAGTGCATCTTCAGTGTGACGTAATATTTTTTTCGTAATATGCATGAAGCTTGTATGTATATATGTGGTCGAACGTAGCTCTACATTCAGTAATAAATGAATTCGTAAGTCCTCTTCCAGCAATAATTAATTCATGGTAAGTTCTTGGCAATAATCAGATGGATTTTTTTTTCAGGTTTTTTTTTTTTCATGTAGTATCATTTAATCTATCTTTTATCTTTTATAATAAGTGTAAAATGATCATACTTGGGGAAAATTTACAATTTTGGAATAATATTTGTAACAAAAAATGTTAATTACATATTTACAGACGTTACTATTCAGTGACATCTTCACACACGCAATGACGGGAAGGTCTTCACAATATTTCTGAATCTGCCGAGTCTAATCACGCTTAATTACTCACAAAGAAAATACAAACTTAAACATTTATTTTGGACATACACACACACACACACACATACACACACACACACACACACACTCTCTCTCTCTCTCTCTCTCTCTCTCTCTCTCACACACACACACACACACACACACACCTTTTGGTTAATCTCCCTCAAGTCAAATCGGCGCACGCACACACACACACACAGAGTTTGTTTAATCTCCCTCAAGTCAAATGCGAAATAGAAGTAGGCCTACTGCCCATACAACTGTTCCCTCTTCTTTTTGTTCTTTGTCCCCTTTTTTTTCCCTCTTGCCATTTCAGTAGCATGACTTCCACGTCGCGTGTTCAGCTCCCCGCCCACCACCACCTCATGGGAGCACCGGCAATCCACATTCAGCACCAGCATCAAGTCGTCATGAGGCCACCTTCCGGAGGAGACGCTGCCCTGCTTCCGAGTCACTTCGGTGGTGTTCAGTGGTCCACACACGCCGGTCACACCCACCAGTCCCAGCGCTGACGACAGTAGTTGCTACATCTTGGAACCAGAGTAAATGACGCGCCCCCCCCCCCCCCCCACCACCACCCCCCATACCCATCCGGAGGGTGCCACCACGTTCATTCCAGCGACAATGCTCATGAACTTGCTGAGACCGGCAACTTGGAGTCGATCTGACCAAGGGCTCAGAAGTGAAGAGGAAGTGGATGTGGAGGTCACGATGAGGTGCAGACTTTGGATGGTGGTCGATGTGGATGAGGATGATGAAGATGGTGCCAAGGAGCTACGATCTAACCAGGTACCACATGACCGGACTGTGCTTTACACTAATGTTCACAATACATACCAGTGTAAACCAGGCCCGTATCCTGTGCTTTACACTGATGTTCATAATACATACCAGTGTAAACCAGGCCCGAGAGACACAGCACCTACAGTGCTGGTCAGAATAACTGAACAACACTCACACTGTGTGGAAGAAGCTCCACTGTGTGATTCCATTCTGTCCACATTAACCCACAACTAGCTGAACTCCGGGTGACGGCCAGTCGGGACAGAAAAGCACTACAGATTGATGGCCCTGGTGGGAATTGAACCCACGAACTCGCAGCCTGCAGTGCGCGACGTTTACCACTGTACCACGGCAAATGGCTTAGAATTGTTTTTTTTTAAGTTAACCCACCGATTACCAAGAAAACTATCTGATTATTTAGCTGTAAAACAAACAAAGAAAAAAACAAAATAGAACTTGAAATGATGAAAGCTAGCTGTAAGAAGATAGAGGTGGGAAACACCACACAGTGATTCTGTTGCAATTAGAGAACAGAAGAAACGTTATGCTCCAATCTAATGCTCTGAGAAATGTCGTTTGATTGCTTGGCTGGACTAAACACAAACGACCAACATCTAAAAACAGGTAGATGAACTACTTTATGTGAAACAAACTTTTTCAGTACAAAAGAACCAACAGAGGTAACACAAGTCGGGCGGCAATCAAGGAAAACTAATATACACATACACTCACAAACACACGCGCGCGCTGGCGTGCGCTCTCTCTCTCTCTCTCTCTCTCTCTCTCTCTCTCTCTCTCTCTCTCTCTCTCTCTCCACACACACACACACACACACATACACACATGTATATATATAGTTCCCTCATGCAGCTGGTGAAGGGTTTTTATATTTATAATATACATTTTCTTCATCTTCAACTCCCCCCCCCCCCTTTTTTTTTTTTAAATTAAATTTCAAATCTTTGCCAAGTCATTACTATAATGATGGAAGAATTGTTAACCTGCACTTGTTTTCCCCCATTGCTTAATTGTTCAGCATTATATTGTTTGGTCAATCAGTGGGCGATTGCATCTCTTAGGAGATCCAAGTAAAGGTTGTTCTGCAGTTCTTAGCCGC
>CM065737.1:732500-740000 GCA_033310375.1 Conus canariensis
CAAAGCCAGTCGAAAAGCACTGTCTCTGTATTCCGACTTTGGTACAAACAATTTCTCCGTGATATTTGCCCAAAAAAAAACTTACAACATATTGATGGTCTTCTCTGCAGTACAAATGAAACAAAATGTTGTCTGTATTAGTTTTATAGACTTTGAAAAAGCTTTTGATGTTATCAGTCATTTGCTGCTGCCGCGAAAGCTGGAAGTTCACGAACTAACTCTACAATTAACTTGCCCATGTCATTTTAGTACTAAGAGACAGTCAGTAATGGTTAATAACATAGTGCCATAATTTAGGTTTCAAGTTTGGAGTACCACAAGGATCTGTTTTTAGCGCTCTTTGGTTCGCCAGCGGTCACTGACTAACATAGTGCCATAATTTAGGTTTCAAGTTTGGAGTACCACAAGGATCTGTTTTTAGCGCTCTTTGGTTCGCCAGCTGTCACTGACTAACATTGTTTTGTGAAATGTAAATGCAAAGTTTGTCGATGGTACCTCTCTTAGTCAAATGATCTAATCCTGTAAACTTACAATTTAACTTAAAGACGTTATTCAAAGACTTTCCGACTGAACGTAGTTAAATCATGCTTTTTAAATGCAAAACAAATGGATGAAAAAACGAAGAAAAGATAAATAAAACTACTTAGGTGCAAATATGTATCCACACTGCGAACAGGCAAAAGATGAAGTCACAATTTGAGCCATTGTGTGCACGTAACAACAAAACTGAAGAAGTAGAATTGTATAGAATACTAGATGTCATTACTGACAAAGGTATATCTTGGACTGACCACAAGGTATCCTCAGGAGGGGGGGGGGGGGGGGGGGCGGGGGAGGGAGGGGGTATCCCCCCCCCCCCTCCGAAATTTTTTTTTTTCAGTTAGCCTATTAAAAACCTTCCTCGATGTCCATTTCTGGACGTTCTTTCTCTGCTCACAAAATCTGTCAGTGGTTATTAATGATGAATAAACTTTACGGGACAACCGCAATAATAAAAAGAAATATTTCTAACAAAACAACGATGGTATGAGAGGGCAACAAAACCTGTGCTGTTGACAACAAACTACCTGACCGCTGGTGCTGTTGACAACAAACTACCTGACCGCTGGTGCTGTTGACAACAAACTACCTGACCGCTGGTGCTGTTGACAACAAACTACCTGACCGCTGGTGATAAAAGTAACGCCAACAAACTACCTGACCGCTGGTGATGTTGACAACAAACTACCTGACCGCTGGTGATAAAAGTAACGCCAACAAACTACCTGACCGCTGGTGATGTTGACAAAAACACTGACCGCATGGTGATGTTGACAACAAACACTGACCGCTGGTGATAAAAGTAACGCCAACAAACACCTGACCGCTGGTGATGTTGACAACAAACACCTGACCGCTGGTGATAAAGTAACGCCAACAAACTACCTGACCGCTGGTGATGTTGACAACAAACACCTGACCGCTGGTGATAAAAGTAACGCCAACAAACACCTGACCGCTGGTGATGTTGACAACAAACACCTGACCGCTGGTGATAAAAGTAACGCCAACAAACTACCTGACCGCTGGTGATGTGTTGACAACAAACTACCTGACCGCTGGTGATAAAAGTAACGCCAACAAACTACCTGACCGCTGGTGATGCTGTTGACAACAAACTACCTAACCGCTGGTGATAAAAGTAACGCCATATTGGAGTTTCCAGAGCAGACTGTAACCTGTGCTGTTGACAACAAACTACCTGACCGCTGGTGATAAAAGTAACGCCATATTGGAGTTTCCAGAGCAGACTGTAACCTGTGCTGTTTGACAACAAACTACCTGACCGCTGGTGATAAAAGTAACGCCATATTGGAGTTTCCAGAGCAGTCTGTAACCTGTGCTGTTGACAACAAACTACCTGACCGCTGGTGATAAAAGTAACGCCATATTGGAGTTTCCAGAGCAGACTGTCTTTTAAGCAGCTGCGAGTATACATACTGTAATAACTGGAAATACTCCTGAACAGACTAGAGAAACATATGAAATTAATTCTTATAAACATAATCGTTTAGAGGTATTTTCTAGACCAAGAAATTCTCTTTACAAGTCTAGTTTTTAACATTTCCTGGGAATTTACGGAACAGCTTAAACAGTATCTTTGAAAAACATAATTTTTTAATAGAACAATTTGAAGAAGTATCTCTTCAATGGGTAACTTCGTGTCTTTTCCGGTCACTTCTGAAATAAGGGCTGTGCGTCGGTTATATTATGTGCATGAATATCTCTATTTTGATGTGCATGAATACATCTATTTTGATGTGCTATGGTAGCGAGTGTATGATCCAGAGCTTGTTAGTATGTAACAGCAAGAAAAGTATATGAATATACAAAGATTCTTTTCTCTAGTGCATATACAGTATATAATTCTATTCTCTTTTCATTAGTGTTTCGTTTTCTTTATTTTGTTGTTTTGTCTTTTCATTTTTTGCTCTTGTTCTTGTTGTTGCTTCTTCTGATAGCTTGACGTAAAAAAAGCAGATTATCGTCCTTATTCTATGTATCATCATCTGAAAATCAAACTCTCTCTCTTCTCTCTCTCTCTCTCTCTCTCTCTCTCTCTCTCTCTCTCTCTCTCTCTCTTCTCTCTCTCTCGGGGGTAAGCTGTCGTCATCCAAGAGGAGAAGACACGTTTTCTTCAGCTCCGCAGTTAATTAACGTTTTCTATTAATTTCTCCGGTTTTCAGTCATACAGCCTTTCAAGTCGGTGACAGTATCAAGATGCCATCAGCATCTCTCATTTCAGAGTTCGGTGTGGCGGGTTTGTCGCCGTCTTCATCAGTTTTATGGCAAAGAGAGCCAGGTTCAAGCTGTCCATGTCGGTGCGTGTATTAAAAGTACACACCCGTGTCACCGGTGTCATGGTAGGCTTGGTCCTCACCGCCTTTTTCTTCAGCGACCTTCTGCTCCGATGCGGCGACGTGGAGACGAACCCCGGGCCGAAGTCGTCCAGCTCCAGCTCCACGAAGCAGTCCCGCCTGGCTCGTGATGGCTCTGTTCGCCGTGCAAGTACGGACTCTTCTGGGACTCCTGATCCTGACCATGCTTCAAGTAAACCCGGTGAGATCACGGCCGATCACCCGATGCTAAAAGACATTTTTACAATGTTATCATGCTTAACCACGAAGGTTGACAACATGTCGGACGATGTAAAAGGAGTGAAAGACTCAGTCGACGGACTAAAAAGGGACATGCATGAAATGAAAGAGACGATCAGTGAGCTTCGTGTTCAAAATTACAATCTGAAGGCAGAGAAAAGTATGATGAAAGATAGAATCGTGCGTTTGGAAGAAAAAGTTGATGATCTTGAAGGGCGATCAAAAAGGAATAATTTAATTTTTTATGGACTGCCAAGGAGGGAAGGAGAAAACAAACAGGACTGTGTGAATATTGTGCATAACCTGTTGACGGATGAATTGAAACTACCAAAGACCGTAGAGTTTGACAGAATACATCGCATCAACAATAAGCCTAATTCGCCTGTTATTGGCAGATGCACCT
This sequence comes from Conus canariensis, assembly GCA_033310375.1. Taxonomy (NCBI): domain Eukaryota; kingdom Metazoa; phylum Mollusca; class Gastropoda; order Neogastropoda; family Conidae; genus Conus; species Conus canariensis. The sequence continues at coordinate 736,041 of CM065737.1, forward strand.
TTTACAAAGACAAAGAAGAAATTTTCAGAGCCAAAAAGAACCTTAAGAATACTTCAGTGTTTATTGGTGAGGACTTCACTCAGAGAGTCCGTGACATCAGAAAGAAGCTAGGACCACACTTAAAAGCTGCCAGAGACAACAACAAGAGGGCCACTATGATCTATGATCATCTCCTCATCGACGGCAAGAAATTTGTTCTCGATGGGGATGATCAGTTAAAGGAAGTTAGATAAAGGTTTGGCCGGCCTCTGCAAACAAAGTTAAACTTCCATAATCCTAAAAGTCAAATTTCCCTGGTTTGAGGATACAAAGGTAGATAATGTTGACCAAACACCGGTTCCGAAGATAAAATGCGGAAACGCACGTGCTGGTGGCCGTGTGTCATGTTTACTGAGAACAGGTTGTAAATGTGTACCGGCGAATTGTGAAATGTATGCTTGTTCTTCACGTGTTGGAATGATTTGTGACACCAGCCGTGACGAAGCTCGTGAAAATGTCAGGGAACAACACAATGAGGAAGAGAGAAGAGAAAATATAACCAGTGGAGACATCCCGATGGACGAAAGTCTGAATGAGAGTACGAATGATAGCGAGTATGAAAGTGAACAAAATGTTAGTGAAACACAGGTTAAAAATAAAGTACACTTTTTCTCTTTCCTTCATTGGAACGTAGATGGCCTTCCATCTAAATTGAGTGATCAAAAGTTTTTATCGTATGTTTATAATTTTGATTTCATTTGTCTTGTTGAAACGTTCATGGAGAAAATAGATTCCCATTTGTTCCCCTACCATTCTGTCTTTTGTAAACCTGCGATTAAGCTGACAAGACACGGGAGGAGATCAGGTGGAGTGGTGTGCTTAATTAAAACCGAGTTGATGGCTTATGTATCTGAACTTACATGTGAACATGACAATATTATGTGTTTCTTATTAAATAAAACTTTATTTGGTTTTGAAAATAACATTCTTTATGTGTGTACTCACGTGCCTCCAATAAATTCCCCATATTATACAACAATTGAAATTGAAAACGGCATTGTTTGCCTTGAAGAGTTATAACAGATAAGATATTATTGTATGACAACGTTGATATCCTTTTGTGTGGGGATTTGAACGGAAGAACAGCCAACATTTTCCCTTTCAGCAATGATCAGTTTGATAGGTTCAGTTTCATGGATAAGAATGACAAAACAGATCTCATAAGATATTTTAAAGACTCGGAATTGAATGCATATGGAAGAATGATTTTGAATTTATGTATTGCTTTTAGATTGTTTATCATGAATGGAGTATGTAATGGTGACCTTGAAGGTCATTACACATACATAACGGAAACAGGGAGTAGCGTGAATGATTATTTCTTAGTTTCTGAAGATCTGTTCGATACTATTAGAAATTCTTGCTGTTTGCATGTTTCTGATATGATTAATTCTGATCATCAACCATTGGAATTTTATTTTTATGCGAAGAATGATGTGTTACGCAATGACAATGATTGGCGTGATATACCTTTATTTATTAAAAAGATAGTTTGGAATGATGACTTTGCTGAACAGTTTCATAATAGCATGCATTCAAGAAATACAAAAGAAAAACTTAATCAAGCCAGCATATTGATGGGTACTGACATTAATCAGGCATTACATTTATTTAATGAATGCATAAGAGAGCAAGCAGTATGTATGGAAAAGAAAATTTATACATGTCAGAAAAGGTCAGAAAAGTGGTATGATGATGAATGTAAAACTTCTAAGCGCAATGTTAGAAAACTTTTAAGAACATGTAGGAAATCATCCAGAAAAAATACAAAGTTGCCGGATACAAAGTTGCCACCAAAGGAGAATTCACCCGAAAAAGAGGCTAGGACAGCTTTTTGCAAAGAAAGAAGGGAATATAAAAAGCTGTTACAGAGAAAGGGAAAAGAATATAATAGAATTGTACTTGAACAATTGATTGTGTCTGTAAATGACCAGAAAGAATTTTGGCAAAATATGGGTAGAGTTTCTAGTAAGAATAAGTTTCAGCCAAACAAGATCACAGTACAGGAATGGTTTCAACATTTTAAAAGGGTTCTTGAAAAACATGAGACTGACGGCAACAAATATATCTGTACAGGTGCTTCTGATGTTTCAGATAATTTTTCAGATAATGATAACGATGATCAAGGAAATGGAAATGATGCACATGAGAATGATGATTATGATGATGTCAACTTTCTGAATCGGCCTATTTCTAAAGAAGAAGTCATACTCTCAGTGAGAAAATTGAAAAGTAAGAAAGCAGCTGTACCGGATGGTATAACTGGAGAGCTATTAAAAAAATCAGGAGATGATGTAATTGGTTTCTTTGTAAAATATTTCAATGTTCTATTTGACACGGGTCAATATCCTGATTTATGGAAAGAATCTATTATTGTTCCATTGTTTAAAAAAGGCAACATTAACGATCCAAATAATTACAGAGGAATTTCCCTTTCAGACATAAGTAGCAAAATATACAGCTCTATAGTTAATTCAAGATTACAGGAATGGGTTGAGCAGAACAATATTACCGGTGAATTCCAAGCTGGGTTTAAACAAAATTATTCTACAATCGATCACATATTTACACTTTTAGCAGTCATTCAAAAGCAATTCTCATGTAATAGAAAACTATGTAGCTTTCATTGATTTTGAGAAAGCGTTCGACAAAATTTCAAGAAAATTACTGTGGCCTATTTTGTTAAAGAATGGAATTAAAGGTAAAATTTACAGATGTATTAAAAGTATGTATGAGGTTGTTAAAGCTCGAGTTCGTTGTGGTACACAGTACACAGGTTATATCAATTGTACGAACGGTGTGAAACAAGGCGATATTTGTAGTCCTCTTCTGTTTTGTTTATTTATTTACGAACTTGCACTTGAAATTATGAATAATGGTAGACATGGTGTTAGTCTCAATGTGGATATGATTGAATTGTTTATTCTTTTGTTTGCTGATGACATTATACTATTGTCAGAAACTGTGGTTGGGTTGCAGACGCAACTAAATAATCTTCATAAAGCTGCATGCCAGTTACAACTTAAAGTTAATTTAGAAAAATCTAGCATTATGGTTTTTAGAAAAGGGGGATACCTAGCAAGCACAGAGAGATGGTTTTACGGCAATGTTAAGATGAATGTAGTGAATTCATATGGATACCTAGGTATCTTGTTTTCAACAAGATTGAGTTTTAAGCCTGCATGCCAAGATTTAGCGAACAAAGGGAAACGAGCTGCTATTCGTATTATTTGTAAGTTGAATCAGTTGAATAATAACTCTGTGAAATTATTCTTGAAGCTTTTCGATTCACAGATTCAATCTATGCTTCTATATAGTGCTGAGATTTGGGGTTTAGAAGATGCTTCATCAGTGATAGAAAGTGTTCATTTGTTTGTGTTAAAGAAGTATTTAGGGGTAGGTATCAAAACACCGAATGATCTTGTATATGGTGAATTAAATCGATTCCCCCTGTTTATTAATTCTACTGTCTCTCTTACTGGTTGAAATTAACCCGAATGGAGGAGCATAGACTGCCATTCAAAGCATATAAAATGTTATTAAATTTGTCAAATAGAGGAAAAGTCAATTGGGCTTCGAAAGTTCGGGATGTTTTGAATAGTAATGGCTTCTGTTATGTATGGGAAAATCAAGGTGTAGGATGTATAAATTCTTTTATAAGAGAGTTCAAACAAAGATTAATCGATTGCAGGTGGCAACGCTGGAATTGTCATATGGATGACAGTAACAGATTTATAAATTATAGAAAATTCAAGATGTCTCATGATCTGGAAACATACTTACTTTTGGATTTGAACAGATTTATACGATACACACTAACAAGATTTAGATTTGGGATTTCTAATTTATCAGTGCACAGCTCAAGATATAACAGGAATAGCGAACGTGTCATGAAATGCCCATTGTGTAGATCTGCCACAG
>CM065737.1:752500-757500 GCA_033310375.1 Conus canariensis
CACTTTCCTCTCCAACAAAACGTACAAATTCACTTTCCTCTGCAACAAAACGTACAAATTCACTTTCCTCTCCAACAAAACGTACAAATTCACTTTCCTCTCCAACAAACGTACAAATTCACTTTCCTCTCCAACAAAACGTACAAATTCACTTTCCTCTCCAACAAAACGTACAAATTCACTTTCCTCTCAACAAAACGGACAAATTCACTTTCCTCTCCAACAAAACGGACAAATTCACTTTCCTCTCCAACAAAACGTACAAATTCACTTTCCTCTCCAACAAAACGTACAAATTCACTTCTCTCCAACAAAACGTACAAATTCACTTTCCTCTCCAACGACAACGGAGAGGAGTAGGACGAGAGGAAAGGCTGGGGGAGGGGGGAGGGGGGTGGTGGGGGGGGGGGGGGGAGCGGGTCTCGCTCTGTCTTCTGTGATGAAGGCACGGGCCTTCTCTAGACTTAGCACATAATTCTGACCAGTCGTCAACTCCATTTGGAAATCTTGGCAGCCAACAGAAGGCGAGGTGGAACAGAAAATGTGCAGTGGGTTTGTGGACGTACACAATGGGATGAGTACAACAAAGGGAAACAACTTTAGAGGTGCTATGCTTTATGTTAGGTCAACAACGATGTAGATACAGGAAGAAATGCACCGAAAAAACAATATCCCCAGTAAAACAGACACCTATATGTCCATACGGTTGATGATAAAGGGCACGTGTCCCTTTGAAACAGACACCTATATTGTACATACGGTTGATGATAAAGGGCACGTGTTGAAACAGACACCTTTATTGTACATACGGTTGATGATAAAGGGCACGTGTTGAAACAGATACCTTTATTGTACATACGGTTGATGATAAAGGGCACGTGTTGAAACATACACCTTTATTGTACATACGGTTGATGATAAAGGGCACGTGTGCTTTTATGAACTCCGATCAAAATCGTGATATAACGATCCATGTTGTCATTTACTGCATTACATTGTCACACACACACACACACACACACACACACACACACACACACACACACACACACACACACACACACACACACTCACAATCGTGATATAACAATCCATGTTGTCATTTACTGCATTACATTGTCACACACCACACACACACACACACACACACACACACACACACACACACACACACACACACACAATCGTGATATAACAATCCATGTTGTCATTTACTGCATTACATTGTCACAACACACACACACACACACACACACACACACCACACACACACACACACACACACACAACACACACAATCGTGATATAACAATCCATGTTGTCATTTACTGCATTACATTGTCACACACACACACACACACACACACACACACACACACACACACACACACACACACACACAATCGTGATATAACAATCCATGTTGTCATTTACTGCATTACATTGTCACACACACACACACACACACACACACACACACACACACACACACACACACACACACACACACACAATCGTGATATAACAATCCATGTTGTCATTTACTGCATTACATTGTCACACACACACACACACACACACACACACACACACACACACACACACACACACACACACACACACAATCGTGATATAACAATCCATGTTGTCATTTACTGCATTACATTGTCACACACACACACACACACACACACACACACACACACACACACACACACACACACACACACACACACACACAATCGTGATATAACAATCCATGTTGTCATTTACTGCATTACATTGTCACACACACACACACACACACACACACACACACACACACACACACACACACACACACACACACACACACACACACACACAATCGTGATATAACAATCGATGTTGTCATTTACTGCATTACATTGTCACACACACACACACACACACACACACACACACACACACACACACACACACACACACACACACACACACACAATCGTGATATAACAATCCATGTTGTCATGTATTGCATTACATTGTCACACACACACACACACACACACCACACACACACACACACACACACAAAACACACACACACACACACCACCACTCGCAATGACCTCTCTCTCCTACATTTTGAACGTAACCGGGGGCAATTTGGTATAGCGTATTCACATGAAAAATCCCTGTGAAACTAAAAGCAACCCTTTGAGAAATCACAGTGAAATGCTGACATTGCACTGACGCTGCGATTAAAACGGAGATTAAAGAGTCGCAGGAAATGGATCTCTGTTTGTCTGTTCGTAGATTTCTTTGTCCCTCCACTCTCCCTACCTCTCTCTCTCTCTCTCTCCTCTCTCTCTCTCTCTCTCTCTCTCTCTCTCTCTCTCTCTCTCTGCTTTTGAAAAGTAATACTCTGTCCTATATATCCTTCTTGTTGTTTCAACTGTAGTGTAATTTACGATCAGACCATTGTTTTCATACATGAAGAGGTTATTGTGTCCACTAAAACCTGGTCGTATTGTGAACTTGTGCTCTGAATGCATGAAGATACTAGGGGATTATGTTGCCCACCAAATCACATTTTTACATGTATTGAATGACTTTCAAAACGTGCAAAAAAGAAGTTATCAGGAATTTAAATCATTAAAGATTCCTGAAGAGAGATAGCAGTCTGCTGTTCACAGATTCAAGTCATGTTAACACATGAGGCTGACATTTTCCTAGTCTGCGCAGGTTTGAATCCACATAAAAAATATCCGTTCGTCAGTTTGTTTTCAACAAGTTTTCTAACACTTCCATAAATGAAATGAATACAATGGTAAATGACAGATACTCTCTGCATTTTGACCGTTTCTCAAATGTAAAAAATCTTTTCACTTTTTGTCCAGATACAACACCGTCATCTGTTTTTAAAGCTTACCAAATGTTACACTGCAGACATTAACAAAATTGAAAGATGATATCTTCCTTTTGATTTGCTTTGTGTATAAATGGGTTTGATGATATTTGGACAAATAAAAGAGCTGATTGATCGGGCATCGTTTCTCAAAGAATCCAGAAGACGACTCGTTTCATTACAACTGTTTGGCAGACATTCGATGTTTCACAGAATTAACTGCTTGGGTTTTACTTCATATTTAGAACGACTGTTTCTTTGTCGTCAACTTTATTTGAGCTTAAACTTATTAGAACAAGAAATAGTCTTGTCAGACCGAGGTGAGACTGGGTGTATTTACTCAAGAAAAATACACGTACACTGCTTATTCAAAGAGTGGTATAGATCACTACTCCTATTTTTGAGAATATGAGTGAATATCTCACGGATATGTTGTAGTTAAACATACTAATAACTTATAAATTCGGGAAGAGAGCATACCTAGAAAGATTCAAATTCAAGTTTTTCTCCTTTTACTTCACATCACACCGCGTGACTGTGCACATAGTCAGCAGCAATGTGTCCACATGTAGCCCTGGAGGACTCCCCACGTGTTGATGTCTCTCAATGTGTTGTGGAGGTGTTTTGATGTCTGTCAATGTGTTGTGGAAGTGCCACCAACGTGTCATCACACTTTGAAACGAATCGAAACAGTGCTCCATTGCAGAATGTAGCACTACCTCACGGTCATGTCACTCACTTTGTATGTTCGGGAAAGTGGAGGTGGTGGTGGTGGTGGTGGTTAAGGTAACATGGCAAACCTAAAGGGTGAGTATGTAGGCACACACTTTCCTTAAAACCTTAACTGTCAACTCCAGTCATAGTAGCACAGCTCAAAAGAATGTGTACCATACATGAAAGGAGTTGTTCGAACTTTAAAAAATGGGAAATGTTTAAAAAAAAAAAAAAAAAGAATAAACACTCAACATGTGCACTGCTGTATTTTAGTTTTTCAAGAGAGTGCAGCTGCACCAAAACAGAAGGCAGCCATGTTGTCACGGTCAAGGAAAACCCTTAGGCCTGTCCAGTCACCGGCCACAGACAGAAACTCCAGCATATGCAACATTTACATATTGGCTTTGTACAGTATTTTCCTTTCAAATTATAACACGATAGTGACAGATGTTATACAACAAACTAAACTCACCTGTGAGTCGGCCATGATGTTAATAACGTTTCCGGAAACGAACACGATCAATTACAGTCGCAAATGATCAGAATGACATCTACGTCCGGGCTGTTGGCCCAACAGGACAGTTGAAAGTACTTGCCCTCAATCTCAAACGTAGAAATGGAATTTCGATGTTTTCACTTCAGCGTGATTAAAGGATTTTTGATTCAAAACGATGCAACGTTTTCTGCTCTTCGAATGATTCACACACACACACACACACACACACACACACACACACACACACACACACACACTCTCTCTCTCTCTCTCTCTCTCTCTCTCTCTCTCTCTCTCTCTCTCTCTCTCTCTCTCTCTCTCTCTCCCCCGCGCGCGCGCGCGCTTGCACGCACCTATGCATTCACGCACGAAGCAAATCTGATATTGAAACAAATGAACCCTCTGTAAGGACATAATTATGGTTATTTCGCCTGATAACATTCTTTGCCAGTGATTTGTACACAGGTACCATACCCTCCTTTCTCTCACCAACATTCCTTTACTACAACTTCTTCACAGACACACACACTTGATTTATCCATCCCTTCCGCCCCCCCCCCCCCCCCCCAAACACTTTTGATAAATCCTAACGCATACGAACACATCGAGTCCTCTATCCACACAGGTACCCTTCCCCTTTCCTATTCCCTTACCTCCTCCCCCTTCCACCCTCACACACACACACACACACACACACACACACACACACACACACACACACACACACACACACACACACAATAGTACTTTGCACATACAGCTGTGTACGAAAAGAAATAAACACGTGCATAATGTGAATGTAAGAACCAAAAGTCTGGTGTTGATCAGTGATGTGATTATCGGAATATTAGGGCAGATCCAGAGTTTGTCTGACTTTGGCGGAGGTCTGCGATTTGCCAA
>CM065737.1:762500-775000 GCA_033310375.1 Conus canariensis
TCTCTCTGTTCTTGTGTATGTGTCAGTGTATTGCCCAGTGTGTGTGTCGCAGTCTTCCACAGGTCCATTTCTGGATGAAAATAAACTGAAAGTATGGCAATGATACATATGCAGTAACCAACAAACAAATACGTTAACTTTCAGGAAACAAAAGACACCCCCCCCCCCCCTCTTTTCCGCTGCTTCTTCCTTTCCTTTCTCCTATATTGTTCAGCATTTCTGAATGTCAGACAGTGGCTGACTTCTTCCTCTCCTTTCTCCTATATTGTTCAGCATTTCTGAATGTCAGACAGTGGCTGACTTCTTCCTCTCCTTTCTCCTACCTTGTTCAGCATTTCTGAATGTCAGACAGTGGCTGACTTCTTCCTCTCCTTTCTCCTACCTGTTCAGCATTTCTGAATGTCAGACAGTGGCTGACTTCTTCCTCTCCTTTCTCCTATATTGTTCAGCATTTCTGAATGTCAGACAGTGGCTGACTTCTTCCTCTCCTTTCTCCTATATTGTTCAGCATTTCTGAATGTCAGACAGTGGCTGACTTCTTCCTCTCCTTTCTCCTTACTTGTTCAGCATTTCTGAATGTCAGACAGTGGCTGACTTCTTCCTCTCCTTTCTCCTATATTGTTCAGCATTTCTGAATGTCAGACAGTGGCTGACTTCTTCCTCTCCTTTCTCCTATATTGTTCAGCATTTCTGAATGTCAGACAGTGGCTGACTTCTTCCTCTCTTTCCTTTCTCTATATTGTTCAGCATTTCTGAATGTCAGACAGTGGCTGACTTCTTCCTCTCCTTTCTCCTATATTGTTCAGCATTTCTGAATGTCAGACAGTGGCTGACTTCTTCCTCTCCTTTCCCCTACCTTGTTCAGCATTTCTGAATGTCAGACAGTGGCTGACTTCTTCCTCTCCTTTCTCCTACCTTGTTCAGCATTTCTGAATGTCAGACAGTGGCTGACGTTGAGAACCACAACCTATAAAATCAGATAAATGATTCAAAACATAGAGCACAACGAAGTTAAACAAAGCTCTCAGCCACTGACATCAGCCAATCCATTTTTTTCAACCATCGCCAAGCAGTAGACTGGCAATTTTCCGCAATGTCTTACTTTGAAATTGCTTTTTGAGGGCTCGTCCTGGATGGTTTCAGAATAGGGCAAAAGAGAGAGTGGTCTACGCCTGAAAAAAGAAAATTAGATGAAAATGGTTTGCCTCCATCATTTTCTGACTCTTCTTTGAAAGTGCCTGCCTTCCTTCCTAACGGGTCTCTTCACTTTCTCTTCATTTTCTCCCCCTACTTCTGTTGGTCCTGTGTGGACCACTCGCTGGCTGTTCACGTCATTTGGCATTCCAGTCACGCCCTCAGCTGGTGGAAAGTTACTGGCGGGAACACGACGTGTCACGGCAGTTTGTTTTCTTCGAAAAGATTTCGTCTGGACAGCATTTCCCCCGTAGAGACAACCATTGGAGGAATTCCCAGTCGATGAAATACTGAGAAATAAACTAATGAAGAAGAGTGTTCATGGAAGCTAACTGAAACGTCTGTCTTTCTCTCTTTGTCTGTCTGTCTGTCTGTCTGTCTGTCTGTCTGTTCTCTCTCTCTCTCTCTCTCTCTCTCTCTCTCTCTTACTCTTTATTCTTAATGGTTAAATGGTTACTCTTTATTTTTGTTCCCTCTCTCTCTCTTTCTGAGTGCGTGCGTCCGTGCGTGAGTGTGTATGTGTGTGTGTGTGTGTGTGTGTGTGTGTGTGTGTGTGTGTGTGTGTGTGTGTGTGTGTGTGTACACGCACGTGCCTCGTTTGTATATGTATATTATATATTTACATTCATATATACATATATATGCATACATACATATGTGTCTGTGCGTGTGTGTGCGTGCGTGTATGTGTTAGTGTGTGTGTTTGTGCGCGCGCGCGCGCGCGCGCGCGTGTGTGTGTGTGTGTGTACGTTTGTTCTCAGTACATCACTATGTTAATCTGACAGTAAATGGTTTCAGTCAGTCAGTTAGTATACGTGTGTGTGTGTGTGTGTGTGTGTGTGTGTGTGTGTGTGTGTGTGTGTGTGTGTGTGTGTGTGTGGTGTATGGCGTTTTTGCAAGTGAATGATTGTGTGCTTTGTATGTGTCTATGCGTGAGTTGCTGTCGTCAACAGATCCATTTTTGAATAAAAATAAATCCAAAGTACGGCAATGGTACAAATGCAGTAACCAATAAACAAACAAATCACCCCTCCTCCTCCTCCCCCACTTCTCCTCCCCTTTGTTTTCCTATCCTGTGTACCATTTCTAAATGTACAACAGTTGCTGATGTTCAAATCACAGCATCTAACCTCAGGTATACAATTAACAACATAGAGCATCACAAAAATAAACACACCTCACAGCCTCTGACGTCAGCCAAGCCATTTTGTCAGCCATCACAGAGCGGCCGACTGGCAATTTTCCGCAATGTCTCACTTCAAAATTGCTTTTTTTGTCGACTTTTCTTTGACGGTTTTAAAGTAAGGCAGGAGAAGAGTGGTCTACGCTTGAAAAAAAAAATGAAACACAGATAAAAATGGTTTGCCCCCATCATTTTCTGACTCCTCTGGGAAAGTGCCTGCCTTCCTTCCTAACGGGTCTCTTCACTTTCTCTTCATTTTCTCCCCTTACTTCTGTTGGTCCTGTGTGGACCACTCGCTGACTGTTGACGTCATTTGGCATTCCAGTCACGCCCTCGTCTGGTGGAAAGTTACTGGCGGGAAAACGACCTGTCGCGGCAATTTGTTTCTTTGATAAGATCTTGTCTGGACAGTTTTTTCCCCGTAGAGACAACCATTGGAGAAATTTACAGTGGATGAAATACTGAGAAATAAACTGATGAAAAATGCTGTTCCTGGAAGCTAACTGAATGGGTTGAGAAGGTGTGATGCAGTAACTTATACAAGAAGGGGGGGGGGACAATTATCCACGGGCACAAACTTCAGCTGTAAAGAAAGCTGCAAGCCTTACAGATATGAAATCTATTCACATGTTAACTAGAAGGACTCTTGGGAATTTGCAGACCTCTGTTCAAGTCAGACACATTCTGGATCTGCCTTAATATTCCGGAATTGCATCACTGATCCACACCAAACTTTCATGGTTTCCAGACTCCAAGTACATGCACATGTTCATTCTTTCGTTGCACCATTGTGCGCGCAAAGTACAATTGTCATTGTGTATTTTGGGGAGAGTCAAAGGGGGCAGGCAGGTGATGGAAAGAGAGAAGGGGACAGTACCTCTGTGGATATAGGATTTGATGTGTTTGCAAGTGTGAGGGTTGTTCGCAAGGGTTTGTGGAGAGGAAGGGGTGATGAGTAAGTGTGTGTCTGAAAAGAAGTTGTGGTCAAGACAAATCAGGGAGAGTGAAGGGGAAGTGGTACCTGTGCACAAATATGGGGAGTTTGTATTATACTCCCTGTTTGGCTAGTATACTTACCATGTCAGACCATAGCATTCACGGCAGTTAGCCAGCTCTGTCAGGCCGAAGATTTTGTGTGGCTAATGCAGTAATAAGACAGTCACGTGACGCCCACCCTACTTCCGCCGAAGGAAGAAGCCGGTGTAAACTTCCTGTACCTCATTCGTCGAGGCCTGCACGCCAGGTAACCTGGGCGAGAGCTCGCATTTTTCGGGGTTGGTGACGAACCCTAGTGAGGAGCAAAGGCGCAGAAGTTTGGATGTGTGGGCTTGACACAGAGCCTGAGTGGGAGCCAGGACGAGCCAGTCGTCGAGGTAAACCAAGAGGCGAATGTCCTCCTGTCTGGCAAGGGCGGCCATCTCCTTGACTACCTTCGTGAAAAGGAAGGGAGCCAGGGAGAGTCCGAAGGGGAGTGCCTTGAACTGATATACCCGTCCCCGCCAGACGAACCGAAGGTATCGTCTGTGGGAAGGATGAATGAGGATCTGAAAATACGCGTCCTTCAGATCTATAGAAGTGGCCCAGTCCAGATGGTGGATGGAATCTCTGATCTGGGCCGGGGTCTCCATCTTGAATTTGGTTGTTCTGAGGAATTTGTTGAGTGGAGAAAGGTCGAGGATGGGCCTCCAGCCCCCCGAGGACTTGGGGACCACAAAAAGGTGGGAGTAAAACCCCGGGTTTGGGTGGGGTATATGGGTGATGGCGTCTTTCCGAAGAAGGTCCTCGACTTCCAGGCGAAGAGCCTCCGCCTGGGCCAGGGGGGGATCGCCGGGGGAAGGAGGAGGAGAGGATAGCAGAGGGGGGCGATCGTGTGCCCAGGGCAGACGGAACCCCTCTTGTAATACTGACACTATCCAAGGGTTGAGTCCCATACGCCGCCACTGGTGGGCATGTCGGGACAGGCTGCCTGCCAAAGGGGCCGCGGGGCCGGGGAGGGGCGAGAAGTCTGCCAGTTCTCGCTCCTCCGAAGGTGAGTCTACTAGTCACCTCCGAGGCCGGGCCTGTTGACCGAACCGAAAATTCTGCTGATGGGGGTTTTTCGGTTTTGATCTAGCAACGGCAGAAGAAGGTCGTCTGGCGGGCCTTGAGGTGCGAGGGGGGGCCTGTTTGGGGTAGGGCTGGGGTCTGGGGGCCGGACGGGAGTAGGGTCAAGGAGGGCGATGCTGGCGAGGACGATGCTGGGGAGGGGGCTTGGCCGCAAAAGACGCCGCCTGCTTGCGTTCCTCGACTGCATGAGTGATGACAGCAGTGGAATAGTCACCGAAGAGCGACTGTTCCTGACCCGGGATGCACCGTAAGCCCGCCTTGAGCGCCGGGGAGAGATTGGCCTGAGATAGCACAGCATCTCTCACTGCTAACAGGCAGTTAAAATGGCACCTGGCTGCGCTGTCCACCGCAGCCCAGAGGTGATGCAAAATCTTGTTGACCAGGAAACGCAAGAGGGGGTCGTTGAATAGGCTAGGATCTGCTATCGAGTCATCGGGATCCGAAGCCACCGAGGCAGTGATGCCCTCTTTTGCCCAGAGCTCCTCCGCTCGCTGCAGGAACATGTCCATGAATGCATGTCCCGCGGTGGTGTGGAGAATGCCAGTCCTGGCAATTCTATCCCACTCCATCAAGTTCTTGATGAGAACAGGGGTGGATGTGGGGGGGGCGAGGTTGGGCGTGAGCCTGAGGTCGGCGGAAGAAATGGCAATGTCCCTGGTGGCCGGATTGGCAGAGAAGAGGGAAAAGACATGGGGGCCATGACGCGGGTCTTTGAGGAAAGCTCCTACTGGAGCCGCGTTAGGGGCTGACAAGAAGTCAATCCCCGGTGGGGGAATGGCATGTGCACCCCTGGCGAAAGAAGCCGGTCTGTCCCACAAGGGAGGGAGGGTCTGGGGGCGACTATCCTCGGCCGTGATCGCTGGGCAGGGGGCTCCCCAGTGAAACGGCTAAAGGAGAAGATGTTGTCAGAGGGAGGGGATTCCCTCACAACAAGATCTGGACGCCAGCTCTCCAGGATGGAGAGGTCACCAGACTGGGGAGGGAGTCCTCGACCCCGTCCTCGAGTTGAGGGTCAGAGTAATCCAGAAGGGGATGATCAGATCCACCTTCGAAGGAGGACGGGTCCCTGGTGGCTCCATACTCGGCGGGCAGACTGGGGGATCGCCGATCGGACAGCGCCCGAGAGGAAGGGGGCCCCAGGTCGATCCAACTCCGGGAGGCAGGATGCCACATGCGACCGGAGGAGGAGTCTGGAAGAGTGTCAGCCCTAAGCCACTGATTCCTCTCGGGGGAATAGAGCCACCGGTCCCCGGAGAGTACGACAGGCTGTGGCGGCCCTGGGGCAGAGTCTCCCCGGGGACCCGGGTAACCTTGGGCACCAAGGGGAGGGTAGCGAGAAGGCGAGCTGTCTCGCACCCACCCCAGGGAGAGCACTGCCTCCTGCATCTCCCGGGTGCGATCCGTGCCGGCCCCCTGCATGGCAAGGTGGCCGGTGGGTGGTGCGGTAGCCGAGCCTCCTGGCCGTGTGGGAGCGGACTGGGATGGCTGCGGCGACGGATCCACCTCAGAGGACGAAGGGAGGTTACCCTTGGTCCCGCTGGTCGATCCTCCCCCCGGAGGAACGGGACCGCGGACGATGCCCAACCAGGGAGCGAAAGAAGTCCGCTCCCCAACGTCCTGTACCCCTAGGGGAAAGTTGAACGGTCGATCGGGGTGGTTCGACCGTTGGGGTGAGGGCGCAGATCCGAGCTGGTCGATGCCTGCGCCCCTGACCCGGGGTTGTGGTCAGTGGGGAAGTCACACCAAAGACTGCCCACAGCCCCTCCACCGGAGTGATGACGCTCCTCGTGTCCGAGTAGTGGCTGACCCCAGACACGGTTGGGGAGAGCGTGATTCGACTGCGTGGCGTTAGTGGGGGGGTAGCTAGCGTCACGAGTCTCATCTGATCGGGTGACGAGCGGTGATTCCGGCCGCGAGTCGTCACCCGTGCTGGTCCGAGTCTCGGCAATGGTCCCCAGGGGCCGACGATCGCCGGACGCAGCATGATAGAGAATCTCCTTGTGCGATGGAAACTGAGCAGGCGATTTGGCCGAAGAACGGGAAGATTTTGGCGAACGGGAAGATTTAGAACGGGCAGGTCCTTTCATGGGGGCCTTGCCCTTGGATTTCGGTTTAGAGTCAGAATAGAACGAAAAACAGTCGGCAATGACGGCCGATTGCAAGTTCGATTCGGCCAAATGCCTGCTCGACTTCGATCGCAACGATCGTGTGTCCGCCGATCGTGAAGAGGAGGAATAGCAAAGCTGGTCGCGCGTCCCCTGCGCGGAACCCTCCTCCACACTGACCGTACGCTCAGAGGTGTGAGCGGTTTGTCCCCTGGAATCGATACTCGGGTCCTCCGGGGCAGAGCACGACTCGCGAACAAAGGAGCGGCTCGACCCGTTAGTATCCTTCACCATGTTGGGCACTGGTGGCGAGACAAACACGGAAAACACGATCGCAAAGGGGAGACAAAGAGGTGGATCGAGGGATAGGAAGAGCTCGACCAACCTCGGAAGGGGCACTGATAGTGCTGGAAATGCGCAGAAGTCGCGCTGTTCGAGTAAGACAGTGCGATCGTATGTGTGCCGGTATGGCCGGTCGACACAAAATGGCGGAACGACCGACACAAAATGGCGGAACGACAACGAAAGCGAGTGAACGACGAGGAAGGTCGTCGAATAGGAATCCAAATGGAAGGGAATGGGACTCGCAGACAAAGGCCGTAAGGCTAAGTAAAGCGAGGAGATGGAAATCGGCGTGTAGCTCGGAGTTCCGAATGCGAGATGCACGGGAGGCAAGTGGCGAACAAGGCACGAACGCGAGAAGCGTGGCAAGTCGCGAATGTCGAGAACAAGGCACGAACGCGAGAAGCGTGGCAAGTCGCGAATGTCGAGAACAAGGCACAAACGCGAGAAGCGTGTGTGATAAAATCAGTAAAATCAATAAAGCACGCCAAACCAAAGCCTCACCGGCAAGGGTACAAGGGTTCAGCGCGAAAGCCACAACAAAACAAGCAAGGAGCAAACACAAGGCTATCTTAACACAACGGCAAAGAAAGGCGAGACAGAGCACAAGACTTATCTTGCTTGGACGGCAGGCCGAGAGAGAATGAGGTACAGGAAGTTTACACCGGCTTCTTCCTTCGGCGGAAGTAGGGTGGGCGTCACGTGACTGTCTTATTACTGCATTAGCCACACAAAATCTTCGGCCTGACAGAGCTGGCTAACTGCCGTGAATGCTATGGTCTGACATGGTACAGTATATGACGCCAAATACTGTCCGAAAATCTTGTCCAGTTAAGTGACTATATATCTTGACAGGAGGTTCCTTTGTTTCAATTTCAGATTTTGATCTGTGTGTGTGTGTGTGTGTGTGTGTGTGTGTGTGTGTGTGTGTGTGTGTGTGTGTGTGTGAGTGTGTGTGTGAGAGTGTGTGAGTGTGGTGTGCGTGTGCACGCGCACGTGGTTGTGTGTGAGCGCACACACGCGCATGTGTGTGTGTGTGTGTGTGTGTGTGTGTGTGTGTGTGTGTGTGTGTGTGTGTGTCTGTGTGCTCGCGATGCTTTTGGATGAATATCTTAATTATATTTGAGCGTAACATCTAAAGCATTAGTAGTTTTCAATAATTCAAGTTTTCTAGGGAAAGCGATAGCGCGCGGGCGCCGCGCGCGCACGCACACACACACACACACACACACACACACACACACACACACACTCACACTCACACTCAAACACACACAGAGAAGATAAATGTCCATTCAAAGAGCAGAGGACGTTGTAGCGTTTGCAAACAAACTTTTTTTTTTTAACCCAGCCAGAGCGAAAACGTCGAAATTCAATTTCTACATTTGAGATTGAGGGCAAATGTTCCTATCTTTTCAGATTCGCCTAAAGCCCGCAGGGAAATGTCAATCTGGTGGTTCTCAGCTGTCATTGATCGTGCTTGTTTCCAGGGAATGTTATCAACTTTAAATCTAATTCGAAAATGATTTTTGTCAGTGACGTAATGCCTCTCATTATCATGGTATCATTAGAAAGGACAATGTCATAGAAAGCTAACATCCAAATCTGGCTGGAGTGTGTCTTTGCGGCCAGCAGTCAGGATGAAGAGGCTTCAGAGTGGTAACACGACGAGGACAACCTGACCGTCCTTTGGCTTGGTGCATCTGAACTCTGTAGAACACCCTTACATACCGCAGAGCACCAATACAGTGTTGAACTCTGTAGAAAACCCTTACATACCGCAGAGCACCAATACAGTGTTTACTCTTTTTTCTTAAATTTCGATTCCCCATACTTAAGTCTGAACAACTCTTTTCTTTTATGCTACACCTTCTCTTGAGCTGTGCTGTTAAGAAAATCGGAAATGAAATGAGGCAGGGAACAGTAAACGATAAACAGTAAACAAGTGGGGTATTTTTTGCTCCCATAAGAAAACCTAACACAGAGTAACTTTTATTCAAGACTGGCACAGCCTTTTAAACTTGAATAAAGTCAGACAAATACATAGACGAACAATCTAATAGTGGGGGGAAAAAACAAGCGCAGGCCAACAACTGAACTGCCTTCATAGTAATGACTTGGCAAAGATTTGGACTTAAGGAGGGGGGGGGGGGGGTTGAAGATGGAGAAACTGGGAACATGAAATTAAGAAAATATGTTACAGATATGAAAACTCTTCACTAGCTACATAAGGGAACCATCGCAATCCCTTTTGAAGGCAGATATATTTGTATTGCCTGCTCCGAGGCCTTTCGTCCGCTGGGTCGGAACTCATCAGGGAGACACGGCTGGTTGTGTCTGCGCTCCTGGCGTCAAATAGAGACACACCACAGTCCATAATACTGTGGTGTTCTCACCACCAAGGGTGCAAAAAAGAATCCAACAGCACCCCCAAAGCAGCCAGCAAAGAGTAGTAAATGAAACCAAACGAAAGTGTGGGGAGGAAAAAAGTTGCTGAAAAATTAAAGACATTATGCAAATAGTATAAAATGTAGGGGACAATCTTTGAGCCTACGCTTGAGGATCCACCCAAAGATGCAAGGGAGATCAAAAGACAAACACACAGACGGACAGAAACAAATACAAATAACCTCAATTTAATCAAAACAAAATCGGAAATGAAATGAGGCAGGGAACAGTAAACGATAAACAGTAAACAAGTGGGGTATTTTTTGCTCCCATAAGAAAACCTAACACAGAGTAACTTTTATTCAAGACTGGCACAGCCTTTTAAACTTGAATAAAGTCAGACAAATACATAGACGAACAATCTAATAGTGGGGGGAAAAAAACAAGCGCAGGCCAACAACTGAACTGCCTTCATAGTAATGACTTGGCAAAGATTTGGACTTAAGGAGGGGGGGGGGGGTTGAAGATGGAGAAACTGGGAACATGAAATTAAGAAAATATGTTACAGATATGAAAACTCTTCACTAGCTACATAAGGGAACCATTGCAATCCCTTTTGAAGGCAGATATATTTGTATTGCCTGCTCCGAGGCCTACTAACAAATACAAAATTTGCAATACAAATATATCTGCCTTCAAAAGGGATTGCGATGGTTCCCTTATGCAGCTAGTGAAGAGTTTTCATATCTGTAACGTATTTTCTTAATTTCATGTTCCCAGTTTCTCCATCTTCAACTTCCGCTCCCCTCCTTAAGTCCAAATGTTTTCCAAGTCATTACTATGAAGATAGTTCAGTTGTTGGCCTGCGCTTGTTTTTTCCCCCACTATTAGATTGTTCGTCTATGTATTTGTCTGACTTTATTCAAGTTTAAAAGGCTGTGCCAGTCTGGAATAAAAGTTACTCTGTGTTAGGTTTTCGTATGGGAGCAAAAAATACCCAACTTGTTTACTGTTTATCGTTTACTGTTCCCTGCCTCATTTCATTTCCGATTTCGATTTTTTTAGTTTCGATCTCCCATCGTCAGCATCTTCATTTGTCTAAATATCATAAAACTCATTTATGTACAAAACAAATGAAAAGGAAATATCATCTTTTGATTTTGTCAGTGGTTTCCACCGCAATGCATGTATCCTTTAAATGCAGGTGATTTTGTCAGTGTTTTGCACCGCAATGCATGTATCCTTTAAATGCAGGTGATTTTGTCAGTGTTTTGCACCGCAATGCATGTATCCTTTAAATGCAGGTGATTTTGTCAGTTGTTTGCACCGCAATGCATGTATCCTTTAAATGCAGGTGATTTTGTCAGTGTTTTGCACCGCAATGCATGTATCCTTTAAATGCAGGTGATTTTGTCAGTGGTTTGCACCGCAATGCATGTATCCTTTAAATGCAGGTGATTTTGTCAGTGTTTTGCACCGCAATGCATGTATCCTTTAAATGCAGGTGATTTTGTCAGTGGTTTGCACCGCAATGCATGTATCCTTTAAATGCAGGTGATTTTGTCAGTGGTTTGCACCGCAATGCATGTATCCTTTAAATGCAGGTGATTTGTCAGTGTTTTGCACCGCAATGCATGTATCCTTTAAATGCAGGTGATTTTGTCAGTGTTTTGCACCGCAATGCATGTATCCTTTAAATGCAGGTGATTTTGTCAGTGTTTTGCACCGCAATGCATGTATCCTTTAAATGCAGGTGATTTTGTCAGTGTTTTGCACCGCAATGCATGTATCCTTTAAATGCAGGTGATTTTGTCAGTGTTTTGCACCGCAATGCATGTATCCTTTAAATGCAGGTGATTTTGTCAGTGGTTTGCACCGCAATGCATGTATCCTTTAAATGCAGGTGATTTTGTCAGTGTTTTGCACCGCAATGCATGTATCCTTTAAAAGCAGATGATGCACTTGGACAACACGCCAGAATTTTTACATTTTATGAAACAGTTAAATATTTTTTTTATAGTATTCATTTTTTTTAATGGAAGTCTTAGATTACTGGAACAAACTGATGTATCGATTTTTATCATGTGGATTCAGGTCTGCAGAGAAGCTGAAAATGTCCGAATCGTGTGTTAACAAAACTTGAGTCTGTATGCAGAAGAGAGTCATTTCTCTTCGGGAATCTTTTATAATTTAAATTCCTGATAACTCCTTTTTGAACGATTACAAAGATCGATCACTGCATGAAAAAAGGATAATTTCAACACAGTTTCAGAGGACACAATCGGCTGTCCATTTCTGAACAGATCTGCCTTATCGTAAATCACACCAAAGTTGAAACAACAGGTGGGATACAGGCGTAGAACATTATGAAACAACAGGTAGGATACAGGCGTAGAACATTATGAAACAACAGGTAGGATACAGGCGTAGAACATGAGTTTCCAAAACCATGAAGAGCAGCCAAGACTAGAACCACACCATCCGCAAAGATATGATGTAAAAGTGTAACAGAATTGGGAACTGACTGTACATTATGCCTACCATACAGCTGATAGAGAGAGGAAAAAAAACAAAGTGTAGCCACACATTGCCAACAGAGAGACAGACAGACAGATTCATTCAGAGATTCATTTCCTGTGACTCTTTACTCTTAGTTTTAATCAGAACGTCAGTCCAATGCTGGCATCTCGATGTGATTTCTTTAAAAACTGCTTTTCCTTTCGCAGGGATTTTTCAGTGAATACTCTCTATCGAAATTTGCCCAGGTTACGTTCAATATGAAGGACAGAGATAACAGTATGTGTGCGGGCGTGCGGGCGTGGCGTGTGTGTGTGTGTGTGTGTGTGTGTGTGTGTGTGTGTGTGTGTGTGTGTGTGTGTGTGTGTGCGCGCGCGCGCGTGCGTGCTTGCGTGCGTGCGTGCGTGCGTGTGTGTGTGTGTGTGTGTGTGTGTGTGTGTGTGTGTGTGTGTGTGTGTGTGTGTGTGTGTGTGACCATATACGTAATCAATGATGGCAGATTTATGTAAAAACAAAAGACTCAACATGAATAGTTATTTTACGATTTTGTCTAAAGTTCATACGAGAAAGACACGTGCACCGTATCACCGAGATTGTACAATGTGTTTTTGTTTTCTTTAATGAGTTTAACAGCGAATAGGTTTTTCGGTGCAGTTCCACGCTAT